>OX384034.1:17380700-17525700 GCA_947534325.1 Agonum fuliginosum | reverse complement strand
TGTGTGTGTGTGTGTGTGTGTGTGTGTGTGTGTGTGTGTGTGTGTGTGTGTGTGTGTGTGTGTGTGTGTGTGTGTGTGTGTGTGTGTGTGTGTGTGTGTGTGTGTGTGTGTGTGTGTGTGTGTGTGTGTGTGTGTGTGTGTGTGTGTGTGTGTGTGTGTGTGTGTGTGTGTGTGTGTGTGTGTGTGTGTGTGTGTGTGTGTGTGTGTGTGTGTGTGTGTGTGTGTGTGTGTGTGTGTGTGTGTGTGTGTGTGTGTGTGTGTGTGTGTGTGTGTGTGTGTGTGTGTGTGTGTGTGTGTGTGTGTGTGTGTGTGTGTGTGTGTGTGTGTGTGTGTGTGTGTGTGTGTGTGTGTGTGTGTGTGTGTGTGTGTGTGTGTGTGTGTGTGTGTGTGTGTGTGTGTGTGTGTGTGTGTGTGTGTGTGTGTGTGTGTGTGTGTGTGTGTGTGTGTGTGTGTGTGTGTGTGTGTGTGTGTGTGTGTGTGTGTGTGTGTGTGTGTGTGTGTGTGTGTGTGTGTGTGTGTGTGTGTGTGTGTGTGTGTGTGTGTGTGTGTGTGTGTGTGTGTGTGTGTGTGTGTGTGTGTGTGTGTGTGTGTGTGTGTGTGTGTGTGTGTGTGTGTGTGTGTGTGTGTGTGTGTGTGTGTGTGTGTGTGTGTGTGTGTGTGTGTGTGGTGTGTGTGTGTGTGTGTGTGTGTGTGTGTGTGTGTGTGTGTGTGTGTGTGTGTGTGTGTGTGTGTGTGTGTGTGTGTGTGTGTGTGTGTGTGTGTGTGTGTGTGTGTGTGTGTGTGTGTGTGTGTGTGTGTGTGTGTGTGTGTGTGTGTGTGTGTGTGTGTGTGTGTGTGTGTGTGTGTGTGTGTGTGTGTGTGTGTGTGTGTGTGTGTGTGTGTGTGTGTGTGTGTGTGTGTGTGTGTGTGTGTGTGTGTGTGTGTGTGTGTGTGTGTGTGTGTGTGTGTGTGTGTGTGTGTGTGTGTGTGTGTGTGTGTGTGTGTGTGTGTGTGTGTGTGTGTGTGTGTGTGTGTGTGTGTGTGTGTGTGTGTGTGTGTGTGTGTGTGTGTGTGTGTGTGTGTGTGTGTGTGTGTGTGGTGTGTGTGTGTGTGTGTGTGTGTGTGTGTGTGTGTGTGTGTGTGTGTGTGTGTGTGTGTGTGTGTGTGTGTGTGTGTGTGTGTGTGTGTGTGTGTGTGTGTGTGTGTGTGTGTGTGTGTGTGTGTGTGTGTGTGTGTGTGTGTGTGTGTGTGTGTGTGTGTGTGTGTGTGTGTGTGTGTGTGTGTGTGTGTGTGTGTGTGTGTGTGTGTGTGTGTGTGTGTGTGTGTGTGTGTGTGTGTGTGTGTGTGTGTGTGTGTGTGTGTGTGTGTGTGTGTGTGTGTGTGTGTGTGTGTGTGTGTGTGTGTGTGTGTGTGTGTGTGTGTGTGTGTGTGTGTGTGTGTGTGTGTGTGTGTGTGTGTGTGTGTGTGTGTGTGTGTGTGTGTGTGTGTGTGTGTGTGTGTGTGTGTGTGTGTGTGTGTCAGTGTGTCAGGATGGATGTTGGAGGTACGATTACTCAAATACCACTGAATAAAAAAATTTGAAATGTTGTATATAATATTCTGACACCCTAGATTAGATCTGATTAGATTTTGGTGTTGATCGTGCAACCGGAAGTGGTAGTTTCTTGAAGATCTGAAGAGTTTTTCTGTAATATCCTCAAAATTTATGAATTAATAGGAATTTTTTTAATAACATTGTATACTAAATGTTACTGTCTACAATATGTATTCAAAACGGTGTTTCTACCTAGCACCATTTTCCAATTACAAGAAGTTAAAAATTCTACAAATTTGTTACAATTTTGATTTATCTGCCTACCTATGATAACAAAAAATAAAATATTTGAGTGTTAATGTCATATGAATTTTTGACTTTTTGGCAAATTGTGTTTATATATTTTATTTCATTCAAGTCCTTACCTAGCTCAGGCCCTGGAATTGAAAAAACTAAAATACACTTGTGGAAAGTGTATCGGGTTCGGGTTGATTCCTAAATTGGGATTTGAGGAAGAAATGGGCGCCAACTGGTTTAAAATAAAATAAGGCATGCCACCAATAAGCATGTGAGAAAATAAAGTAAAGATTGAAACAGAAATACTCAGGTTTATTGAAATGCAAAAAAAAATCGATGATCAAAAACAATCTGAATTTGGAATATAAATATAAAATAATGTAGATATGAAGCTTTACAAAAAAAATATACAGTTTTGACAGAAAAGACTACTTATACTAGAAAAAAAAAAATACTTACATTAAATCCGCTGGATTGCATAAACAAGTTAAATGTAAAGTGGCTACTTCTTCAGGCCCAGCGCTACCTTGATTAGCTAAGATCTTCTATCAACTAGGAGGACGCTTGTTGAGTGAACCGAGAACGCTAGAACACGTCGAGGATCCAGGTGGAGCAGTAGTAGTGTCTACTCTGGTTGACCACTTTCGCTAGCAGAGGCTCGGACAATACGGCACGACAGCTTTTTGAATTGTAAACCAGTCCTACGGATGGGAAAGCGGAAGTCGTGAAGATTGCAGAAACAATACGGCTCGCGTAGCTTGGTCCGGCGTAGATGGATGCAGAGGTAACGTGGTAGATAGATGACGCCAAGGCCCTCCAGACGGTGTGGTGGTTCACTCTAACAATTGTCCACACTAGTTGAACTATAGTTCCCTAGTAGCGGGTATCACACTGAAAGAAGTAAGCGGCAATAAAAAAAAATACAAAAATGTTAAGCTAAATTCCAACAGATCAATGTAAGTACAACAGCTGTAAAAAAAAAGTCGTTAAAGTAAAGCGCCGAAAATTATTTTAAACGGAGATTAAATCAATCAAAAAAAGTAATTATACAAATGACTTTACGCAAGCAGGAAGGAAGAAATAGAAAAAATAGAACAGTAGATGAATTGCAGCTGAGAAAGTTACCGGTTACTCAATTATAATAAGAAAAAAATGTCGACGTAAATTGCAAATCAAATACGTACGATATTAATTTAGTAACTACTAACAATACCCAAAAAACAGTAGTTTACTAAATCACAAACCAAAAATTGTAAAAGACAATTTGGTAACAACAATCGCACGGCTTTGATTTAACAAGAAGCCCTTAGGGCTTACGCAATCCGCCAATATACAAAAATCACACCTGTAAATCAAAACTGCAGCTGCATACTCTCAGACATTCATCCAATGATTTAATGAGTGACGCAAAGAACAATTTTAAATTAACTCTAAAAATACCGAATATGAAAATATATTACTAAATATGAATAAAAATGCTAATAGAAATTTAAAAAAAAAATACAATAATAAATTACACTGCACTACTATATTAATGGTTTCTAATAAAATGATACAAGGTGTCTCAGCATCCTTGTTGAAGACCGAGAGAATGACTGGTTGTAAAATTCTCAAATTTAAACAGAATTACTAATAAAGGATTACTTACAAATTTGAAACGAGACACACGGTGGTCTCGCGAGGGACTGGAAAACGTTGGTAATGTTTTCGGACAATTAAACAGAATTACAAAAAAGTATACTCACAAAGTTGAAGTTAGCCACACCGTGGTCTAACAAGGGACTGGAGAACTTTGGTTGTGTTCTCGGACAGAAATAAGCAGACTTACTATTACTTTAAAAAAATTACATGGAACTAAGTTTAAATTTAATTAATTTACTCTAATAATGAAAATTACAATGAAACGGGATCAATAAAAAAACGTTATACGTACAAAAAAAACTTGAGCCCGGCCCTGTATAGGAACAGCCGTGCGGCGGTGAAAATAATTTACCAAAAGAAGCAGAAAATTAATAAACTATTAAAAAACTACAGTAAAAATATTACTCTAAGAAAATGACACAATTAAATTGAACAAGCAAAAATGTGAAACCTCAAATCTATTGAAATAAAAGAATGAATTATTTAGTGAAATTAAAGACAAAAGTACTTACAGTAATATGTTGATAAAAAAAAACTATTGCAAGAAAACTACTTAAAGAAAATTTACGTTAACATGTGCTCAAAATGGCTTCTTTAGACAAATCTTTTCACACAACCGTCCGGGTCCACTGTCCCTATGCGAGAGACAGAGATCTCGCAAATTCGTTGCAGCGTAATGTGGTTGGTACTCTGGTGGACAAGTAAGGAAGCGGTAAGGAATATACCGGGTGGTAGCAAAAAAATTGCTACAATTGAAATGGAGAATATGAAATGTAATTTATTATTTATAAGGTCATAATAAACTTTAATAATATTATAAAAACTACAGTTTCCGAATGCCCTTCTACAATGGTATATTTGTGAGTAAGTACCTTCATACACACTTAGTAAAATAGTAGAGTATATGGCGAGAGGTCATGTGTTGGCGACATCGGATTTTTTGTTTTTGGAAATGTAAGTGTTGTGTACGCAATTTATTCCCCAAATGAAGGCCTTCTTCTTGTTGAATTTTATGAAGATTTTCTATGTAACGCCACAAAATCCTAGATCCATCTGCCGTATATATAACTTTTGCATCGCCAAATGTGTTTCTAATTAATTTCACCATGTGGCATGGATCCGGAAATTCAAACCATGTTTTTAAAGGTTTGCTAAAATCTAATTAACAGCCCAATTTTTTAGCCATTGTAAAATTAATGTTATTCATTGATGCTATACTCAAACATTGTGTAACTAATTTACTTCTTTGTACCCCATTAAGTCCATCGGTCAAAAAATAACCCACAGGAATTTTCCACCTCTCATTTATGGCTACTAATAAAAATACCAACGCGTCTTTCGCTATTGCTCTATTGTCATCTTCAGCTCCCAACCCCATATCTACATAGCCGTAATATTGTTTTCCATCATACTCTACGTGCCTTCTAATTGTCATTTCATCAATGACTAATGAAAATAATACTTCATAATTTGTAGTCCCCTTTAGCTTTTGCGGTTTGAAATGCTTCAGTGGTGAATCCTGGCATACCATCTATAACTTGATACCATTTTGTAATGGTTTTTGGGTGTGGCAGGCAAGAGTCAAAAGCAGATCTTACATAATTGTAAGCTGCTGGTGAGTAATAGTGGAGCGTGAGTGCAAATTTCCGCAATTCCGGTGAATATGTTCTTGGAATACGTCTACTATTAGATTTAGCAACTTGACGTTTAAGTATCTCCCGGTTTGAGCCAGAAACGTTTTTCAATACCTCTTCGATTTCGTCAGTAATACATTTTTTTGATTTTAATGTCTTCAAAACAATCTGTAAATTTGCTATTCTTTTAATTTGCCGTCTTGTTTTTTGTTGTAAACTTCTAATTTGTTTTTTATAACTAGCTAATTTCAATTTATAATTCCTTATTAGTGAAAATGGTTGTCTTCTTCGTCGATCAGGAGAAAAAGATGTAGATTTATTAATTAAATGTTTAACTGAACTAGGAATAGGATCAGATGAGGTAGATGGTTCTTCTGTTATTGGTAATAATATTTGTGCTGGTTCCTGTATCGGATTCAACTAAAAAATAAAATGTATTTTATGTACTATAAGTTAATTTCATACACAATTGTATGCAGGTGCATATAATTAAACTAGAACTATAAGTATGTATGACAAAAAATACTTACAGGTGTACAATAATATTGTATAGGAAATTTTGTTGGTATAGCTGTCTTCGATAATTTGTTGCAGAATGGGGAAGAGTCGAAACAATTGTCTTCAAAATTCTCAGAACATACATAGCTCAGTTGGTTAGGAACCCATTCTTGTCTTCTAATTGCGTCAATCCAGGCCTGACGTAAATCTTTATTTGCTGGAAATCTGCGTACAAAATTATTATTAATCATAACATAATATAAATAATATTTCATGTTATACTTATGAAATGTAATTCGTCGTTTTCTTTCTTTTCCTATTTGATGTGCTGTTTTTCGCGAGGTTCGATTTGAACAGCCCACAACGCAGCATACTCCCATATTGCAATACAAATAATTATTTTGTTCAACGGACGCTACAAAATTATTATTTTTTTGGTTTTACTTAGTTAATGTGACAAGTCCTAACAAATAAAACTCACAAACAAGAACTAAACTGACTTTACACAATACACCAAGTTAATCGCAATGGCTATCACAAAACATGTGACATATGACAGCAGTCCTTCTTAGAGACGGGGTAACGGCTTCACTAGTGTTTTCTCTCCTTGTTTATTCTTTCCTCCAAGGATTAAAGGCTAAATGAACAAAAAACTATCACTAGAGGAACATAGATACATTCTTTAAATTTATCATAGTTTATGATTGAAGTTTATATGATTCGGAGATATTATTTTATTTCTGTAACACTTTTTGAAGTAAAAGAACGGGTGTAAACTGTAAATACTGTTCGAAGTTCACGCTCGAAACAGTTTTCAAATAGTTATTTTTATGCACTTTATCTGCATAAATTTCTGCAAATAGGAACAAGCAACATAGACATAAAAATATATATCAATAGAATCATTAAAGTTTCTATGCTAAATAAGAATACATGACAATAAATATAATTTGCAGTATAAATGAAAGAAGGGGGAACAAAATTCAACAAATTGACACGAATATTATAAAAATTAACTGTTATTAAAAACATAATTTTTAGAATAAGGCAATCGTCATCGTTTAAGAACTAACTTTAGGCTATAATACAGAATAGATACCCGAGCCACATCTGATTTTTTGTTTAACGTAACATGTAAATAAGATTTATACTTATTTTTTTTGTGGTTGATGCATATTATAATGCTCGCATTCTGCAGTAGTAATGTAGTAACAGTAACCTATGTGGATAGTACATACGTCATGTTCCACAGATCCATAAATCTTAAGACGATCCTGTAGCTGTGATTCCCAGTGGTCCAGGTGGACCCCCAGGAGATCCACGGGAGACTTGATGGGGGTTTACGTTGGCGTGATAAAAAAATGGGGGTTCACAAGTTGTAAGTGGGAGTCCACGAAAATTTATCTGGTTTCGATAGTAAAGAACAAAAATGTTGGCCTCAATGTAGGCAGATAATACACTAGGTAATTAAAATGAACATATTAATTATGTAACAAAAAAAAATTGCCAAGAAATATAACTTTATGAATAGAATAAGTAGATGATTGTCTATGTACGCTAAACTAAATATTTACAACACTATTATATATTACCGCATTTTAATTATTGTGGGTCAATATTATTTCATTGCAATAAATCGCAGATATATAGTTTACAAAAATTGTAAAACAAAAGTATGAGATGTATCCTTAATTGTAATAAGTACAGCCGAATAAATGACATGTTAGTTAAGTTAAAATGGATAAACGTAGAGAAAATTATAGATATGAATGTATTGACTTTTGTGTATAAAATAATACATAATATAAGTTCAGATTATTTCAAAAATAGTGTCAAGAAAAATGAAAATGTTCATGATTACAATACCGTAGAGTGGGGTTACTTTGCTTCACATAGGTAACTTTGCTAAGTATGTGGGAAAATTTTTAATTTAATTTTTGTTCTGAATAGGTAGTACCTAAGCGCAGTAGTCTTGCCTTATCTTACTCCTATTAGCTATTCTACTTTGTATGTGACGCGTAGGAGGTTTGTCACATCGCATGTAGGCTGTAGATGTATTATAAGTAACTCATATATTTTTATTAAATTTTGAAACCCGCTAAACTAAGGTCTGTGGAGGCATTATTATAAATTCTAGAACTTTGTAGTATTTTTTTTTGAAAAAACCAATCATTTTTATCTCTCCAAGTATTTTTTTTAATCAGATTGAATATTTCTATTTTTTTATACGAATTTTTAAATAAAGTGATAGACATTCCACTCACGATGTTTTTGTAAGTAAACTTATTTTTTCTTTTCTTTTTATGCTAACGAATGTTTCCATTTAATTTTATATTATTTTTAAATCATATTTACATCTGTTACATGTTAGAAAACCTTTTATATCATTGTAATAATATCAGTTTTGAACTAAGACATGCATCTTTAATATTGGCCAGAAAAAAGGTTAGATATATACTAAGTATCACTTTTTATATATCAAATTAAAGCTCGCATCATCCTTGAGCAAAGTAAACCATCAGTTTTGCGATATGTTCTTGCATATAGATTTTATAAGCAAATGCAAAGTTACCCCAACGCGGGGTGACTTTGCGTACATGTTTAAAAAATAAAAATAAATATTTCCCTTTAAAATAGTTTTATAATACATAGTGCAATCGATAGCTTAAATATAATTGTACCACATACATTTTTTACCAATTTTTATGTCTAGCAGTTACGAAATTTAATTGAAATAACCGCCAAATCTAAGCAAAGTAACCCCACTCTACGGTACTAGAGTTAAAGATCATATACATGTAAATAACTTAAAACATACTAACACAAAAGGTTATATCTATTATAAAGGGTATAATAGTATATTATACAACGACGCTATAATGGATGGTATTATTCCTGAAGATGAAGTTTACAACACGAGCGAGCAACGCGAGCGAGGGTTTTAATCATCTGAGGGAATAATAGCCATTATAGCGAGTTGTATACTGTACTTTATCTACGACTAAATTATTAATTACAAGATTTAAATTAAATAAATACCAATAAGCAAAAATTTTGACATTTCCAAATGTCAATTCTCTACCACCATAGTGGTAAACATTGCAATGTTTTAAAAAAATTATGTGCACGGAGAAATTGATTCGGGCAAAGTAATTTTCTGATTGGTGCAGAGAAGGGGATACTGACTATTATTCCCTGGTGTTATTCCCTGTGGGATTAATATATGATATTATGTAGCAAACATCACACAAGTAATGTTAATGGTATACATTAGTCGTAGATAAAAAATTTAATTTGTTACCTGTTGAAATAAAAAAATTTACATCTGTTGTACAATTTAAGAAAAAATTAAAAAGTCACTTTCTTCTGTCACAATAATTATTATAAGTTTTTTTATGTTATATTTTTGCACTTACTAGCACTGTATATATTATATATTTAATTATATTATTATGTACAGCTAATATTAAATAAATAATAATAATAATAATTATTATTATTAAAAAACTTAAGAGTGCAAAAAAATTCCAAATTTTTCGGTAATTTTTGACAGGCTGTATTTCGGTGAAAAATGGTCGTATTGAGACTTTAAAAAATGTATGTTGAAGCTTTAAGATTATAATTTTCAGATTTTTTGGCTAACATTTTTTAGGAGCTACGGTTCTCATTCAATCGTAACAGATAGCGCGAAATAATAATATTGCAAATTTTTTGCTTGTTTTTTGGTCCATGGATTTGAAAAAAAAAATTCAGTTAGGCCGGCATATGGATCAGATATCCTGTTTATTTAGCATTAATTTCCTGTTTTTTAAACCGCCCTTAATTTTTTTGAGTAGTGTACTTTAAGAAAGTCAACGACTGTTATTTGTAAAAAAATTTTCACGAGTTTTGGGAATATGATAGAAATGTACAAGCAGGGGGTCTACCGAAACCAGGAAAATTTTTAAAGTGGTCTACGAGAAAAAAAGTTTGGAAACCTCTGCTCTAGCATAACAGAAAACAGCCAAAAACATGGACTGAATATCGCCTGCTACTCTACATACAGCGTTTATTGTTTTGTTAAATATAATATTCTAAATATATTCTTGACGATAAAAGTTCAATCTACATAATGGGCGATACAGAATTTTAACATTTTGCTTTAAATCGAAATATGTTAATTTGAGTGTTGCCAATTTTTGCTATTTGCTACACAAATATCTTCTATTTTAAAACGAATTTTAAAAATTCGATCGGTTATTTCGCAGATCTAAGCTTTGTTGAAAACATATTAAATTTGAAGTTAATTCACTTATAAATAAAAGCTGTACAGTGGCGGGCGAAAACACTCTTTTTTACAAATATTGCAATTTTGTTACAAATAAACCATAAATTATTATTATTATTTTGTTTAACAAAATAATAAACGCTATAGAATAACGTGCAAAATCAATATTTTTGACTGTTTTCTGCCACGGGTAGAAGATCGCGTTAAAATAACAATTAATATTTGTACAGTAATAATTAAATTACTAAGTATTTATTTATAAATAAAACATTAAAATATATAGGGTGTAAGAATTATTTCAAATAAATATTATCTGCATTTATTATAAACAACAACATTATAGCACAATACAACAATTAAATAAATTTTAACAATAACAAATTGATAAATATCATTAGTACTAAAAATAATCACAGTCGCTTTCAACAATTTTAAAATATTAATATTTAGTAAAAGGATGAAAACAACAGTGAAAATATATATATATATATATATATATATATATATATATATATATATATATATATATATAATTGAAATAGTATATTATGCAACTAGTTTATAATCATAGTATAGGTGCCTATTGCAATGGCAAATTTTACGATACAAGATTTTGCAAGTATCGTAATTCACACGAATGTATTAATACATAATTATACACGAGTTGCATATACTTATTTTCTACTCCCATGCTGTTTAAAACAATATTTGTTTGCATAAAGATAGAACCTATCAGTGAATTCCAATAACATTCTCTTAAATCTAAATTTTTACCTTTTGTTTTTGTAATTATATATAAATATCTGTATTATAATAAAGCATAGCATTTAAATGAAAATCTGTCTGTATGAGAATGTTAGCTTGCTTACATCAATATCTCCGTTACAAAATAAGTCTGTAAGTTTGTGTAATAATAGGTTGTGCATGGGAGTAGAAAAAATTAATTTTATTAATTCATATTTTCGGACGAAATAAGTTATTTTTATTTCTCACTAATATTAGGTACTACTATAGGTACTATAAGCAAAGTTAAAGTTTTAGGATGTATAAAAATTTAAAATGATTGTTTAGCAATGCCTATATTTTTATAGATTTAAACAATTACATGATGTAAATTGGTAAATTTACGTATTTTGTTCATGTAACTTTGAATGTTTCTAGTTGCCGACATAAATTTAATTTATAATAATTTGGCAACATCCTAACAAATATATGTTAAGTATAAATAATTCAAAATAGCTGTTATTTGTATTCCTACTGCGCAAAATGATTGTTCTTCACGTGAGCGGCTGAAACACTGTGCGCACGTGGTACACACAATATTCTTTTCTTTTCTACAACCGTTTTATAAGAATTATTCGCAAAAAAACTAAGTAGCTGATGTCTGGTGGCGAACTGGGTAACTAGAAGAATAGGGAAAACATTCGTTGTTTGCATTAAAGCTAATTATAAATGCGTGTGACTTTATTGTTTATTTTTAAAATTAATATACAAGTATGTGTCGACGAAGGTGTCTACTGTGTATTATTTCCAGCTAATTTATATTATTAGCAAGCAAAACTAGGCATGCGATGTTGCTGAGAATCATCTAGTCTTCCCTGTTCGTCCATCATTTTTATGTAGATCGCAGCACCTCTACATTTCAATTTTAAATTAAATAAATTAAGTTACTTTACCGCACGCTGCAATGGTAACGTATAAAATAATTAGTTTCATAGGTGAAGGATCGATTATCTACGGTAAGAAGCTTTTGACTCAATAATGACATACGCCATTTTGCGTATTATTTGAGCAGGCAATAGCCTGATTTTCTTTACGGTTGTAGAAAAATAATTAATGTGTAGGTAATACAAATAAATTTAAAAATAGAGTAGTTTTACAAGATTTTTGTTAGGAGCTTCTTACTTTGGTGTTTTGTTTTTCAACAAAAGTTCGATTTATTGAATTTCAGAAATCTTTCATAAGAATATTCGTTTTGTTATGTTATAATTAAGATTCGTTGATTCACAACCGGGTTTATAATATTATATACCTACCTAAGTATATAATTGTAGCCTTATAAAACGAAATAAGCGATTTAGGCACGTGCTACAGATATGATCATGAGCAAATATGATTGCCACCAGTTTCTAAGTAACTCTGTTTTATGAGCTGCGATAAAATCGCAAAGGCAATTTAAATATCTAAAGTTATACACATCAACTGGACGTGTTTGCGCGTGTACTAACAGTAAAATCATAGCAGATTTTTATAAAAAATTCAATGGTATTTTCTATCAGTTTTCTCTATGTTAAAATGTTTTAGTGTTACGTTGAATGTGGAAAAGGCTGCAAACCCCGAAAATGCAAAACCCGAAAATGACTGGCCGAAACTGCATTAAGGCTGGTTTATAATAGATGTAACTGGCGACTTCTTCTGTGTTCTGTTAATATAGCTGTATGTATTTTTATGTTATGGTTCATAATGACACTGGATTTGACGTTTACCTAAACTGTAACAGTAAGGTTCACCAACTTTTATGAAAACTTGCTAAAGTATTTATATATAAAGAGTGTGACCATAGGCGCTATATTGCAAATAAGTATCTAACTTTCAAACTCGTCATGTATTCCCAAACATATTATTTTATTCGAATACAATTTTAATAAAGTCAGCAATACTCAGTATAAATCCATTCTATTACATACTTCTTCATCTCTCTTTTCCCAACAAATAACAAGCAAGTCCTATTTGTTCTTTATTTATATTTTGATGAGTATTTTATATTTCGCTACAATATTTATTGTCATAAACATTGCAGATCCAACTACGGATCCATTTCTGACAGTTGTAAGAAAGGTTATGTTAACAGATTACTGAAATGATTATGAACCACAGAACCACACACTTCTCATTCACATCACACATCTTAAATAGTACAGAAGAAGTAACCGATTACATCATCCATTGTAAACCTACACCAGCCCTTAGCCGAAAGCGGAAAAAACCGAGTGTGCGTGCGGTGTGCACATGTTATAAATACGTTGACTGTTTTAGACCGTGCGCACACTCGTGCTTTTTTGTCAAAGCATTTTCGGAATTTGGTTTTTGTACTTTCGGGAAATGCACTTTCGGTCAATGCATTATCTGATTTTGCTACATTCTGTTTTTGTATTTTCGGTCAACGCATTTTCGAGTTTTGCATATGCACCCGTTTCGAGTTGTAGCAATTTACAAGAAATAATTTTTAAGTAGATATAATCAATAAGTATTACTTTATCCAATGTCTGGCATTCATTATTAATAATTTTATTATTACAAATATTTTACTATTTATCTAATGGCACTTTTTATGTGGAATGATGACAAAAAATTAATTGTGTTATGTTAATGGTACCATATATTTTTGCTCGACTAACGACTGAGTTAAAAAGAATAAGAGTTTAAAATATCAAAAGATATAATTAAAATACTAAATATTGATGAAGACTGTTTTTTGATAATTTTGATAATATTATCACATTATCAGTAACCTTCGGAACAATGAACTTAAGAGAAGTTATCTTATGGTTAATCGTAATCCTCAAAAAGGTTATATATGGGAAGAAAACTCTGATTAGGACCTTGACCTTGGTCCGAAACGACACAAGACGAAAACTAACGACCCCTTGAGGATGGAAATAGTTTCCGGAACATTGTTATAGTTTATTACTATCGATTTTGACAATCATATTTTTTGTATCGGGTGTTTACGTTTTTTTAACTATAGGAAATACAACGTTTAAATTTTTATTTCGCTTTCAGTTGTTACCTATTAATATTAGAGCAAAATTGTAAATATAGAAAATGTTCAATATTAAAAACTGCATCTAAGGATTTTTATTGATACAATACGTTGCTGTTACAGAATAAAAGTAGGTAAATGAAAATTTGAGATATTTACAGATGACCATGGAAACAATTTAAATTAGATTATACAAAAGAATAAATACAAGGTATTCAATAAATTTAGGTTTTTTAAAATTCATTTCCCACGGTACAACTCTGTAAACAGTTTAAATAAATATGGTAATTTCTATATACGCACAACTGTATCAAAAATGTTTGTTTACAACTTGATTACTATGGCAGTAAAATTTGGTTTACGCCGTTGGGCGGTAAAGTAAATAAATCGCGCCCATGAGCGGTAAAGTATGGAATTCGTCCAATCAAAATTAATTGAATGAAATGACCTTGTAATTTTCTAGTAATAAGTATTTTTTAGTGTTTTCAAAAACAACTTACAAATAATTCACAAGAATATTTAAATATGAAAAAAATTACGCCTGCGGACGAAGTTTGAGGCACGACGCTTTCGAGAATTTTTATTTGTCCAAGGGTGTAATCTGTTTTTTGGCACACGTACAATGTTTTTCGCACAACTTCGTATTTAAAATTTTTGTGAATTATTTGTAATTAGTTTTTGAAAACACGCAAAAATACAAGGGCGCGTTTTTCTACTTTACTGCCCCAGTGCGTAAAGCAAATGTTTGTGCCATGGTAACCGCAAGTTGTAAACAAACAATTTTGATATAGTTGTACATAAAACGTTGTACCTATGTATCTCTGGTTGAAAGACAGATTACACCCTTGAACGAATAAAGGCCATCGCAAGAGTCGGCTATGGCGCTATACCTATATACTATGTCGTCATCAACGAATATTTATGACGCATAGCATCATAGCCATTTATAGTCCGATTGCAAAGACATTGGTATTATTTAGACCTTTACCGATCCGATCCCGAGGGCCGTGCAGCAGTGGCGGTGCGTGACTCCTAAGTTAGGTGAGGCTAAAAAAATGCGCCGCAGGCGATTTTTTTTTTGGTTCAAGGTCAAATGCTTTAAACGCCTTTAAATACTTAGTATCATAATTTCAATGAAACGTTCTAAAATCAATTTTTTACGAATAAAATCAATAAAACAATAGAACTTTATTTCATTACTTTAATAAATAATTTTTTTGTGAGTCAAGATAAAACGCTATAATCGTAAAAACAGCAGATAATCTTTTTTAATTTTTGTTTTCTCTAACGCACAAGAGTATATTTAGTACGTCCACAAAAAGTACATACATATTTAAATAAAGTAGGTAACAGAATAGAAAATAGAATAGAAAAAAACATTCGACAACACGCGACTAGCGTTCTGCGGCTCTCGGTAAAACAACATTCAAGCATGAGGCGAACAAATTTTATCTGTTCTTGATTATTATGATTCTTATTCTGTCCATATATTAAATATTTATAATAAATATTTAATTGATATAATTTTATTTATTTGTTCATAATATAGAATGTTGTTTATTATTTAAATATTGATAAAACTATTACAAGTTTTATTTGTTAGATTTTACATTTATTTTTATTGGTTATTCATAATTTTTATTAGAAACTATTAGTTTCAAAACATAACTAATTATAAAATAGCATTCACAACAATAAATAAGACAAGCAATCAACAACAAAGTAAAAATAAACTTTGTTTCTTCACGTGTATTTAGTTGTGTGCGCTAGGCTATACGAGGCTGTGCGCTGTGTATGTGTGTGCGGTGTGCCTTGCGCGAAGACAGACGATATTTCCCTAGCCTCTCTCAAGGCCTCTCCACCGCATGAACATACGAGAATACACACGTCACTCCGTCGCTCGGTCGCACTGACGATGAATGAAACCAACCGTTGCAGCAGCAGCCTCACTGTACACATTATTTATGATTCGCGCGAAAATAACACTATTTAAATACTTTTTTTGCATTATTGTGCAACAATAATTATTTTTAAATAAATATGTAGTCGATTTATCATAAAAAAATAAATTATATAAATAAAATTATAATAAAAATAAAAAATTTAAAATTACGATTTTAAGCGGTGAGGCTCAGCCTCACCTGCCTCATCTGACGCACCGCCACTGCCGTACAGGGGCTGCGAATTGCCAGTTGCATATCCAAATTTATAGTTTTTTTGCGTTTAACTTGTAAAGTTAAAAAAAAGTCAATAATAAAGTTTTGTTTTTTTAATTTGGTTTTATTTTACGGGCTTTTCAGCTACTTGGCTATTAAAACCCCGATACATATAGTTTTACATTGGTAAATTATTTCATTTTATATTTGATGATTATTATATTTATCCTTGTGTACAGTTTATTATATTAAATTCAATATATTTGTATCTTTAATGAAATTTAATTAGGTTTTTTATTGTGTCTGGGTTGTTTTCTAGTGCATTTTTTGTTGTGTTTGGTATTTGGTGTTTGGTTCTTAATTGTTCGTATTTTTGACATTCTAAAATAATATGTTTGACAGTGAGTGGTACGTTACAGCATGTGGGAGGTGGTGTTTTATCTAGTATGTGTTTGTGTGTTATTTTTGTGTGTCCGATTCTGAGTCTAGTGAGTAGGATTTGTTCTCTTCTGGTGTGGTTTGCTGTCCAGTTGTTTGTGTCTTCTTTTACTTCTCTTAATTTATTGTTTGTTTCTGCTTTCCATCTGGTTCCCCATAGTTCCTTTATTTTCCCTTTCATTGTGCTGATTACATCGCCTGGTGGTATTGGGATGTTCATGTTCATAAGCTCTTCTGTATCGGCTGTTTTTGCGGCAAGGTCTGCTTCTTCGTTGCCCTGGATTCCCACGTGAGAGGGTGTCCATATGAAGATGATTGTTGTTCCTTCTCTTGTCGCTATATCAAGTTGTTCATGGATGTCTCGGGTCATTCTGTCTTTTGGGTACATTTGTTGGATTAGTTGGAGGTTGCTTATGGAATCAGTGCATATTGCCACTTTTTTGTATTCTGGGTGTCGTTGTGACTGATTGTTTATGTATTCCAAGGTTTCTTGTATTGCCTTCAGGTCTGCAGAGAAGTTGCTGAAGTGTTTTGGGAGATGTAGTTTTATTTTTGTTTCTTCGGTTACCATTGCAGCTCTTACTTTACTTCCGTTTTTGGATCCGTCCGTGTATACGAACTTGTAGTCTCTTAATTTGTTTTTTATTTCCTTGAATTTATTGACGTATATTTGATGTGGTGTTTCTTGTTTTGGATATTGTAGAAGTTCTAGGATGTATTGGGGATGTTTAATATTCCATGGTGGTGTGTTGTTGTAGGTTGTGTTGAGGATATTGGGAATAGTGTATTCGAGGTCTTCTAAGGCTGTGTTTATGAACTGGTGTAGCGGAGAGGATTTTTTAGGTGTAGTCTGATTATTTATTTTTGTAAAAATCGGGCTATATGTTGGGTAAAAAATAATAGTTAAGTTTAAGGCCGGAATGTAGCTGTCCACGATTTTGTCGAAAAAAACAGATTTAGTGTGTCGAACAAAGGCAGCAATAGCGAACGCGCTCTAAAAGTGGCATCGTATTTGTATGATATTGTATTTATAAGACAAAAGAAATAATCAAACGCGTTATTTATACACTCTATAACATGTTACCTACAGTGCGACGCATGAATTTTAATAGATTTTGTATTTAAAATGCCCTAAATTAAACATGTATACTATGAAAAAATTTGGAAAAATCGATGCGTCGCACTGTAGAATGAATATTAAATATTGTCGTAAAAAAATTTCAATGATCTTACGTTAGTATTAGATTCAATATTATAAAAACCGTAGAGCACTGTTTCGCCTCTCTCATACAGCTACATTCCCGCCTTAACAAAAACTATTTATTGGACGTTTCAAATGCTAAATGTAGGTACCTACTCATTATTCGCATTTTTAATGATTGCCAAATTTAATTAATTCCAAAAAAGTTGCAATGTTACATTATATGTATATCAATAATAACAGTTGTAACTGGCCAGGCAACAGTAAGAATCACATCATACTCTGAGACATGATCACCGAAACGTGTTAACGCAATGAGAATCGGCGATATTCTGTCGACAGGTGAAAATTAACAAAATCAGCGAAAAACATAAACTTAACTATTAGTTATTATACCATGGCCTAGTAAATAAAACATGTTTGGGTTCAAATTAACCTAGAATTGTACTATTATATTTCACTAATTTGTGTTAGTTATAAAACTTCATTATGACAAAAAAATTGTAGATACTTATTCTAACGAAAGTAGAAAAAAATTGTATGCAACACGTCTGGAATCTCGGTAGTTAGGTACCTTACTCATGTGTTCAAAGAACTCGGCTACGCCTCGTGCTACAAATTTCGCATACCCACATACGTAAGGTAACTACCTTCGTTTCGTTACTTGTTACATAAATATCTATTTTCTACAGTCTCTATACAAAGTAGGCATTGCGCTTGCATCATTATTTGTCTGAGTACATCAAATATCACTTTATCGCTAAAGAACAACAAAACAGAAAAAACGCTCGCTCTCCGAATTTTTAACACTAAATCAAACGTTCATTGAACGTTGCGATAAAAACCAGTGAAAGTAAATAAACAATTTCCATTTTTTTGCTGAAAACCTGTAAAAACAAGTTATTATTAATACGTTATAAGGAGCAAAAATGAAGCTTTATATACTGAGACTGGTAGTTTGGCTGTAGAACGTAGTGAGATAGCTATACCAGTTGAAGTACATAAAGCTATTTTTGCTCCGAATAACATAAATACGGTTTTATTTTCAAACAGATACTTAAACAAATTAGAAAAGAATTAAAGAATAATTTAAGAGGAATTTTAAAAATAAGATTGACGTAGAATCGTGATAAGGTTAAGGTTGCGATGAGAAACAAAAACAACGTAAGTGTCATCGTCGCTTCGGCGTAAATTTCTCCAATAATTTCAATACAAATGTGTACAATCAAGTGAGCAATTGACTTACAATGTACTCCGCCTAAAATTCTTGAAGCGGTAAGAACGACAACAGGCTACTTGCATGGTATTGAAAATGAGATTTCTATTACTATGTACCTACCTAATCTAATGTTAGTTCGAAAAGATATGTGAAAATATATATTTTATTTAAAGTAATTGTTTTCTTAGTAAATTGAGACTGAAAACAGGAGAAATGTAACCTGTGGTTGGCCGTTTTAGCTTCCAGCGTTCACTACTTGAATCATTGACATAGTAATATTCAATTTGAATTATTTGTTTGGACTTGTTAATAAGAATATTGTCAAAATAAAAAATAAGTATCCAAAGATATGATCTACTTTTAAAAATATTTTTTAAAAACAGTCATTCAAGCAGCCCATTGCAAATTTTCTGTAAATATTATTGAATAATATAATAATGAAGTAGTAATTTTATATGCCTAATTAGATAAAGTAATGCTTATACCTTTTCAATAGCGTCACCTAAGTTATCAATTATATGACTGTAGAAAAATCTTGTGTGAGTTTAGAGCACAAATGTACATTTTCGATTTCGAGACATCAATAACCGCTCAATCGACAATGTACCCTTTTGCGCTCTTAATACACAAATAGCTATTACTAAAAGTGTAAATAGCCGTAAAATTTATTATTTATTTTTATTAAAATAAAATGTTTACTGGATTTATCAAAAAAAAAAATCTACTCAAATCAATCCCACTGGATGGAAAATTATTAATGTTCTTTTTTACACTAATTAAACAAACTTAATGTCAACAAAGTAAGAAATTTTAATAGCAGCCTATGCGCCAAACGCGGGATTAAGAAGATTAGTCTTTTCATAAAACAAACGACAATTTGTCTAAATATTTTAAGGATAGTCCTATGGATTTCAACAAATTTACAAACAATAACACTGTGGACACGGACACATACACACACATAATAACCTAATAATAAATTATTTTAATAATTTATCTAGTCAAGACGACGGAACAAGTTATTTTAGTGATTATCTATATTTCATTGTCTTCAAGTTTGCCGATAATCATTTCAGATAGCACGAAAGAATTTTAGACAAAATGTACAGTTTTGAAAAAAAAGGTAAAGTTCTTTTTTGTTAAATTGAATGTTTAACTTGAAATTATTTTAGACTAGAATGTTGAATGTCCAAGCTTACCTACTTTTTTAATTCTGAAAAACCTTATGACACAAATAAAAATTTTAAATGGGGTTGTTTCAAATTTTTTTGAAAGAATACGTCTAACTTGATAAGTAGGTGTATATTTTATGTTGTTTAATTAAAGAGATAATAATAATAATAGCCCATTTATTGACATTTCCCATTAAAGAGATATGATTTTTAAAATACGACTTCAAATTTCAAATCTGCATTGAGTGACGTACTATCTGATTCACCAGTCTTTGAATAATATTGGGTGTATGTATGTTTCGTAGTTACGAAGCACTGCGAATGAGTCCCGATGACTTACCCATAGACTTACAAACCTAACAGACAAACTTTGTACTATTGAACTATGTATTATTATTACTATTTAAGTATAATTATTGGTATTTATATCAATCAGTGTCATACATGCAACGTAACTTTCTTGTTGTATTATTTAAAATTTGTAGGTTATGTTCATAAATCGCGTGAAGTGTTGATGTAACTACCTACCTCTAGTCTATACTTGAAATGGGTAACTTGAGAGTGTGTATGTAAATGTTGTACTTGTGTGTATGAATCAAATACGTCATAGCAATAGACCCGCGATGGAATAAAATCATCAACATATTTTTTTTAACAACCCCATTATCTTTACAAAAGGATAGCTCAAAACTTTGTGTAGCAAAGTGGTGATACAATTATTATTTTAAAGTGTTTCATACTAGGCCGGTTGAATAGCACTTTGACTGGAAAATAATTTCTACAGAAGTGTTTGTATCATTTTAATTTTTAAAAGTCTATGTGTACAAATATAGTTACTTGTAAATCTAGGCTGCGTCTAAGAGAATTTTTGGCCATTTTTTTCATTTTTCTTATAAATAGTTATAATGATTCGAGAAAATTGTTACATATATAATTATAAAAGCATGATATACAAAATGCCATATTTATTAACTTCTGAACGTCTTATTCCAATCTTTAAAGGTTTTTACTTTACAGGTGCATACTGCCCACACACGTTTATGCTGTGCTACGACCGTCATGTTGGAAAATGTCTGCCGTATTTTAGTTTTTTCTTGATTATCTCGTAAATGGTTAAAATAAACGCAAAAATCAGTTATTTAAAATGAAAATTCATAAAAATTTTGAAAGAAGAGTTTATTTTCTTTTTTATCAGTAGTACAGCTTTCAAGAAAATTACAAAAATATATTTTGTAAGTTTTTAATTCCTCATCATTTTGTTTCAATACTCAAAAATTGCTGTAATTTTGACTTCCAGTTTTCAGCACTTGATTCTTTTGTAATTTTCTATAAATATTTTTTTAAATTATACTGACATTAATTTTGTTAATAAAAATGACAATTTAAACAACGCAATAAGAAATCAAATTTAAATTCAATTATAAATAATCTTTAAATTTTAGCATAGTCCGTAATCTTCTTTTTTTTAAATATAAAAGGTATCAAATGCATAAAACTAGAGTTCGTTACTTTGGTTTGTTCAGAAATGACAATTTTTTTTTGAAAAAATCTTAAATTTTAACTTGATAGAAGCCCCAAAAATGTTCTAAATAGTTATTTTAGTAAAAAAAATGTTTGAGTAATCCAATGCTGAAAACCGTAAATTAGTAATTTTGTTCTTTTAGAACTGGCAGTTAATTAAACACAATATTTTTTAAATATTATAACATTTTCTAATATTTCTCGGAGAATATCTTAAAATTTCGGCTCAACTAAAACTTGCAAATTATTTTTGCATAAAGCATTCAACAGAACAAAGTTTTAGAATTAAACATAAATGTTTAAAAAATTAAATATTTTTTATTTGTTTTCAAACTAGAACATCTAGAATGTTAGAAGTTGAACTATATTTATAGAAAATTATCAAAAGAATCAAGTGCTGAAAACCGGAAGTCAATATTTTTACCTATTTAGAAATTACAGCAATTTTAGTGTGATGAAAATAACTGATATTTGCGTTATTTTATCCATACACGAGTAATAAAAAAATACTAAAAAACGGCAGACATTTTCCAACATGGCGGCCGTAGCACGGCATGTACGGGTGTTAATTTTTATGATATTACTGGGCACCCATCCAATTCACCTGCCAAGTATCTCTATTTTGTTAATTTGTTCCAGGTAAGGACTATTTTTTCCCTCAAATGACTGGACTAATCTGGTTTCTTTGCATTGAACTCTTCTTCTGTAGTAGGTAGGTACATTATTTTTTAAAAATCTGCGGTCTATCTACTGTTTCAATTTTTTAAATTTCAATAAAATATTCTTTTGTTGGAATTAAGTGAATTATTTAAAAATTGCATCCAATAATATCTATGTTAAACAATATAAATTTTAAAAGTATATAGCATATTAATTAACAGCACACTATAATTTATTTTTATATTACTATTCATTTAAATAGTTTAGTTTAGTTTATTCTTGAACTGTGTTATAATAAATAAATAAAGTTCACAGCAGGTCAAGGACAAAATGATTTAACATAAATATAGTTAAAAACTTATGGATTAAGTAAAATAAAATTTTTAGTTTCACATTAAATTTCAATGAAATTCGAATTTAAATACTCACCAGTTGAGTAGAATTAATTTTTAATTGAGTAGGTAGGTACTCTTTAGTTTTAAGTTTAAATTCTTTTATATCTAAAGATTTTATTTTTTCGGGTAGAATATTGTAAAAATTTACATTTACTGTGTTATTGTAGGATTCTTTTAGTCTAAATCGAGCTTTTCGAAGCAAACTGGCTGATTTCGTGCTGTAATTATGAACATCGCTATTACATTGAAATTAATTTTTTGATCTGTAGAAAAATGTACATGTAATAAACAAAGATGGTAATGTCATTATTTCTAAAATAATAATAAAAAATTTACAACGATCTCTGAAATGTAGGTTGCAAATGATCCTTATTGCTGAGTTTTCAAGTTCAAAAATTCACGTTATTCTTGGCGAATTACTCCAATACAGGTGATCCACAACTTAGGACAAAACATTCTGAAACAAGGGTTTTAAGTACTCGTATATCGATGCGCTACCTTTATTGAATGCAAAAGGCATGTCGATCGATATCTCTTCGGAATTTAGAAATATTGAGACTTCTGTAAAAACACATTTCACCCCGTTTACCTCCTTTAGGTGCCAAATTCTGAAAAATCCTCTCTTAGTTGGTGCTTACATCATAAAAGAGATATACCTACTTTCAAAATTTTATATTTTATGATAGGTAGACGTGAACTTTATTTTATCATATAGATATGTATTATTAAATGAAGTCTTATTTAAAAAGAAAATAATATGCCTAATAGAGAAATGATCGTAGAATTTAATGCAAGAAACCGGAAGTCCATACTTTTATCTCGCAAGCATCGTATAATATATATATATATATATATATATATATATATATATATATATATATATATATATATATATATATATATATATATATATATATGATGGTTTAGTGGAAACAGTTCGTAGACTGCGTACGATTTATGAACAACAAATTTGTTCAACAATTAAGAGACTGATTATGAAATTCGATAGGACTGGCTCAGTTGTGAACGAGATAACATCAGATCGTCCTTAGTCAGGCCGGTCCATTGAAAATATTGCCTTAGTTACTGCAATTGTTCGCGATAATCCAGGTACATAGATTCGCCGCCGTTCGCGGCAACTAGCCATTTCAACAAGCAATTTGCATTTATTGGATGTTCTATTCTGAACCATAGCGTTGGTGGGGCGCTGTGTTGGCTTTAAAAATCAAAATTTTTGAACAAATCACGAAAGTTACATTTTCAAACAAAAATAACACAACCGGCAAAAAAGAAACTTTCAATCATAAGGCATATGAACTTGATGAAAAAAATATTCGCCTGCCGCTCATTTTTTCATTATTTTACACGTTAGTTAAATCTTAAAACGACATATTTTTCACTCCCATAGAAAAATAAAACAAAATTTAGTGATACTGCGTCGTTTTTGCTTTTTGCACCAGGTGCTATTACAACATGCTATACCTACGGCTCTGGTTATTTTCTACACAAAATCGCAATATGTATACTTACTTCATATTAAAATAAAAATATTTGCAATTTTCGAGTAAGTGATGTGTTTTATTTAAAACTTAAATCTTGCGTTCATTTTGAAATACCTTATACAAAGTAAGTAATAGTTATTATGTGATTTAGTAGTTTTAAGTACCTACCATGTATTTTTTCAACTAAATAAAATTATTATTATTAGTAAGACCGGTCATAAGTTAAGATTTGCATGGAAAATATCAGCACGCAAAATGATTGTTTTTGTCTACAGAACGCAATAGATTTACATCCAGGATGTAATAATTATTCATGTATTAAGGGCGTAAAGAAGCTTTTATGGCGTCCGACGTGATTTAGATTTATAACACACACACACAGCGCATAGAAAATAATTTAGCACAGCATAGCATATGAAATGATCATCATGGGAATTAGTACATCCATTTATAAGACGCACAGCGCATAGAAAATAATTTAGCATAGCATAGCATAGCACTCGAATTGACCAATGTTCATTTTCTTGTGTACTGTGCTGTGCTTCGGGTTTATTCGTTGCATTCGTGATAGTTCGTTTTAGTTTACTTCTTATACGCACGCGCATTCGTTGTTCATTATATTAATAATTTTTACAAAATAGTCAAAACATAATAACAACATCACGAAGTCAAAAAATTCCAAATCAAATCTAGCATAACCAACAAAACAGCTGTCATAACGTCATAAGCAACACTGTAAGACAAGTACTTATTCTTTTACTTTGTATAGCAATCTGTGTTTGTGTGTGGCTTATAAAACCCCCGTAACGAAAATGCTATGCGCTGTGCTATGCTGTGTTGTGCTAAATTATGTACTGTGTGCAGTTACATGTTACGCCTGTGGTACATAGTACACAACTCCATGCACGGTTGAAAATTTTCTAATAAATTAGTTAATTAAATTTATTTGTTCAAAAATTACTAAATTTTGAACTGTTGCTAAGATACCAAAGCAATTCCAAGAATAAACAAATATCTCAAATATCTAAATATCAAAGATGTCATTATTGAATTAAACATTTACAAGATTATTATTTATGTCTTCCTAATACGTAATTGTATATTTATGTCATGGATACGAGATATATTATATACAACATTATGTCCTAGGGCATTAAGAAATTATCATGGCAATATTGACACATCACAAATGTTTTCTTCTGAAATTAATTATTTCCAGTCCGTTGATAGTCCAGTCATTCTAGCATTTGAGGTCATAATCGAACGGATAAAGCCTGGTTTATAATGGATGTAACTGTTGACTTCTTCTGTGTTCTGTTAACATGAGCTATAGGTATTTCTATGTTACGGTTCATAATCACACTGGATTTGACGTTTACCTATACTGTAACAGTAAGGTTCGCCAACTTTTAAGAAAACTTCCTAGAGTATCACTATATGTAAAGAGTATGGCCATAGGCGCTTTATTTCAAACAAGTAGCCACTCTATAAAAATGTGGAATTAATTAATGTTTAACTGTAACAATATGATATCCAAAAATTAGTTCAGTATCTAACTTTTAAACTCGTCATGTATTACCAAACATATTATTTTATTCAAATATAGTTTACTGAAATCAGCCATACCTCAGTATAAAGCTACTATGTTACATACTTCACTTTTCACTTTTTCCCAACAAATTGCAAGCAAGTCCTATTTGTTCTTTGTTTACATTATGATGAGTATTATATATTTTGGTACAATATTTATTGTTATAAACATTGCAGATCCAACTAACTTTCAACAAACGGATCTATTTCTAACAGTTATAAGAAAGGTTATGTCGTCAAGTTAGCAGATTACTGAAATGATTATGAACCACACACTGCTCATTCACATCACAGATCTTACAGAATACAGAAGAAGTAAACGATTACATCCATTATAAACCAACCTTAAAGATGAAAATTGGCATACATATTTGTTGAAGGGTCCTTTTTAATTTGCTAAAGTAAAAGTTGTCAGGACCATGAGGAACCGCCGCCATCTTGAAAAATATGTCACTTTTTGCTGATTTTTACTAATATCTCGTAAACAACGAATGAAATAAAAATTATGTCTTAAATGAGTACCCACACTTTACATTTTTATTGAAAATTAGGCTTACAATTCTATTTAAAAGTTTTGCCTTAATCGTTAATCAAGCGCTTGCAGGTAGAACGGACCTAGTTTTTTGTTTACTGTTTTTAATCAACTCTAATTTCTGACTGGACAAAGATATCTACATCCGGTTTCCGGCATTAGATTCGCCAGACAATTTTCTTTAAAATATATTATTTTTATAAAAAAATCAGGCCCTTAGTTAAGACCGAAATTAAATCTTTTGTTTCGGAGGGGAAGCAGTGAAATTGTAATTTTTTCTTTGATTACTGTTTTTAATCAACTCTAATTTCTGGACGAAGATATTGACTTCCGGTTTCTGGCATTAGATTCCTCAAACATTTTTCTATAAGATGAATTATTTTTTTAAAAGGTAAAGGCCTTAGTTATGGCCGGAATTTAATGTTTTATTTCGGATGGGAAGCAGTGAAATTGTTGTTTTTTGTTTACTGTTTTTAATCAACTCTAATTTCTGACTGGACAAAGATATTGACTTCCGGTGTCCGGAATTAGATTCCTCAAACATTTTTCTATAAGATGAATTATTTTAAAAAAAATTAAAGGCTTTAGTTATGGCCGGAATTTAATGTTTTATTTCGGATGGGAAGCAATGAAATTGTAGTTTCATTTTTGTTTATTGTATTTAATCAACTCTAATTTCTGACTTGACAAAGATATCGAATTCCGGTTTCCGGCATTAGATTCCACAGACATTTTTGTATAATATGCTTTATTTCTAAAAATTTGAGGGCCTTAGTTAAGGCCGAAATTTAATGTTTATCTCGGAGAAAAGTATTTTGTTTTTATTTCACTGGTTTCTCTCCGAAACAAAACATTAACTCTCAACTTCACTAAGGCTCTTAATTTTTTATAAAAATAATACATTTTATAGGAAAATGTCTTGGGACTCTAATGCCGCAAACCGGATGTAGATATCTTTGTCCAGTCAGAAATTAGAGTTGATTAAAAACAGTAAACAAAAAACAAGCGCTTGATTCACGATTAAGGCAAAACTTTGAAATAGAATTGTAAGCCTAATTTTTAATAAAAATGTAAAGTGTGGGTACTCATTTTACTCGGAATTTCAAGCTCTACAACATTTTTAAGACATAATTTTGATTTCATTCGTTGTTTACAAGTTTACAAGTAAAAATCTGCAAAAAGTGACATATTTTACAAGATGGCGGCGGTTCCTCATAGTCCTGACAACTTTTACTTTACCAAATTAAAAAGGACCCTTCAACAAATATGTATGCCAATTTTCATCTTTATCCGTTCGATTATGACCTCAGGCTCTGTTTTGAGCTAGGATGACTGGGCTATGATAGGATACCGAAAATATAAGCAAATTTTGAAACGTCAAAGCGAAATGTCACGCGCGGAATATTTTAAATAAAATAGTAAGACATAAAATATTGTATGCAATACGGGCTCATTGATGTTTATAGCCCTCGGACGATTTACGAAATCTCGGGCCAGAGACCCTTTGGACTTGTAAACCTTCTGATGAGCATAAACATCATGATGGTACATAAATAATTATTATGTAAAATAATGTAAGTAAAAATGATTTTATACACGTTAAAAATTGTACAACTAATTACCGAAAAAGATTATTCTTGGATTATTAGTAGTTTGTATGAGAAAAATTATATGATGTACGTTTCATTATGTCTCAATGCGCTATAAAAGAAGTCCGAGGGCTATAAACTAACGTTTATGTCAAAGAAATTTGTGTATAATTGTCAAATTATGATATTACCGTGCATAAATTTAATTTACGTTATAATGTACCTACCTACAAAGTTATTATACTTAAATTAGTTATTTTATCCTAAAAACGTAAGAATTGATTGTTTCAGTGTACTCTATACTTCGTATCTGGGGCCCGATTCTTGAAATTTTTCGTATGCGAAAGTGAGTGAGATGCGTATACGAACTGCACAATGGTATTCTTGAAGCTAAAAATAGTGGTCGTGTACGCAAATCTTGTGCGCAACTACATCGCATGGGTAGTAACCACTCGAAAGTAAACATTCGTATGCGAAACTGCAAATGTCAGTTGCTTTATAGGTTATTATTTTGTGATTTCATATTGTGTTAATATAAAAAATGAACAAATGAAGAGAAAGAAGATATAAAGAATATAGATTTAGGAATCATACATGATGAAGTTCGTAATCGTGAACATATAGGACGAGTTAATCTAGATTTGTTAAAGGGTCAAACTAGCAATGCGACAAAAATTAATTAAAAATTATTATTAAAAAACCATGTGTTCAAATCACGTTTAAATGAAACGATTTCATTGGTTGCAAGAAGGTGCGTTCGTTTGCTTCTGTCGTCTTCGTAATTCGCATACGAAACTGTGAGGCAAGTTTCTATCACCAGTCAAGAATACCTCTCATGCGCATTCGACTACTCGTATACGAAAGTCACCGTTCGAATATCTGCGTACACGAAAACTTTCGCATGGTTTCGAGAATCGAGCCCCTGGAAGGAAGTCGTTGCGCACTACAAAATAGCAGCATTGACGAAAGTTGAGAGAAACAGACTTATGGCGCCTTTGAGAAATATCTCTATCAATATCTTACTCATGTAGAACATGGGCAAAATACGTTTTTAAATACAAACTTGCCTCAATGATTCTAATGCGCGCGTGCATTCCAGGTACGCAGTATAGAGTTCACTGATTGGTTTTTAAGAGTATAAAATGATTCCTACATAAATTTACGTGGTTATTTTTCAAGGCGTTCGTAATAAATTCTTCTTCACAGCCTAGATATAGAAATAACTATTACGTATTTAACTATATTTAAAATTGGCGCCTTAAACTCCTCGAATTTAGTGACAAGCGCGAGGTTCAATTAAGCATACTTCGGTTAGAGTTGTATTATTCAGAAAAAGGAAAATTTGCTGGTACCGCGTAGCATGTTCAAATAAAAAATATTAGCTATAACCTACGTATTTGTATGTTCTAAATCACTTTGAAACACTCCTTCCTTTTTAGGTTGGACTAGTCTAAACGAATATTTGTCTCTGCGCAATTCCTTTCTCTGTTTAATATACCTCTACACTGTTCCAGCCGTCTATAATTTATGAAGTCCGTGGCTTATATTATAATTTACAATTACGGAAACAATTGCGTTTGTTTCATTTTTTTTTGTTATTCAGAATAATTTCTTATATAAAAATATACAATTACAATTTGATTTCGTGTTCATGTTTGTCCCTGCTTACCAATCGGAATACTGTATGTATGAAGTATTTTATTGCAAAATAGGTTATTGTAATATCAGTTATAAATACTTATCAACGAGTACTAGTACTATTTGATGTTGTGGATTCGGTGTCGGTGGTTTCACTGCTGAAATCACGGAAAGTTGGCGGCGGAGGAAGCGTACAGTCTGGCATAGGTGGCAATACGTTGTTTTGAAAATGGCCGGAGATGTTACCAATTGGAGAATAATTCGCAACTACTATTACTTTTCCTGAACGAGACCTCGCTTTACCAACACCAAAATGTCTCGACTTTATCCACACAAGCTGCGTAAAATGACCTGAAACATACGTTCAGAAAAGAATTAGTACCAAAATTATCAATAAATATTATTTTAAAACATCAAGATGACTATGACTACTTAAAAATGAGTGTATTTTAATTAATTAAAACATGTGTAGCCCATTTTAACCAGATAATAAATATGATGTGGCCGACACATAACCTCTCGCCATTGTAAAATGAAATAGTAATTTCTATATTTTTATGATAGAACTGAATCGGAAACCTTTTTACGGCCTCAATTTTTTTACGTTGGTCGGTAGAATGAATGAATAATGCCTCGTTTTCATGTATCCGGAATCCGCAGATTTTTTGCGGAATAAAATGGCTGCCACGAATTTCATCTCCATATTCAACATAAACAAACATATATTTGAGGTTATAACAACTGACAGTTTAAACGTCAAAACTTTCGGAGCTTGAGGAGTTCCGCAGAAAGTTAAAAATAATTTAACTACTGACGGAATTCGTGGCGGCCATTTTATTCCGCAAAAAATCTGCGGATTCCGGATACATGAAAACGAGGCATAACACGTTCTACGACATAAACATTGTAGCGCCACTATTTCGTCAAGCATTTTGAAATCATGGAAATTTGTTGCAAAACAGTGAAAATAAAAATATAAAACGTTAAACTTTTGTCAAAATATGACCTAATTATTGATTCATTTAACATAAAGAATTGATGAATTTTAATTCTCAAGTGTCAAAATAATTTCGTATGACTTTTTTGTGCTATACCGGTGTGACAACCCTTTGACAGATTTTCATGTGGCAAAATGCCTTACAGGAACGCATTACTATTATTATTTTCAGAATAACCACATGTACGATATGTCCATATTTTTGTCAGAAAAATTTCATAAGTTATACATTATGATGAATTCGAATAATAAAACTTGAAATAGTGCGCAAGCTCACTAGTTACACACGATATTTTTTGTCATACCTGTACAAAAGTAACCTTTTGAGTACCTGCTCTGTGGCTTAATTTTTTAACAATGCGGAACTACGTGTACACATCTACTTTGCGTGCGCAAAATTTTACTTTCCCACACGCTCCTACTTTGCGCACGCATATCTACATTGTGAAAAATGAGCCACTTTGCACACGCAAAAACGGCACGAGAAAGGTTACTTTTGTGCAGGTATGACAAGTTTTTCTTTAGTGGGGTCCGGAGCCAGACAGTAATAATTATGTCACTACAATTTTTTAGATCAATATGTACTGGTAACATATTGATGGACTAATTTTTTATACTCTACTCTAACAAAATTTTCAAGTCTTTTAAACATGTTTTCAAATTTCAGACGCTTCGCCCTCCACGCCCCTTATTTTAGGCGTATTTTTTTGGGGGGTTGCGTACGTTTTTCTTGTTTATCACGTAAACAGGAACATTACGAAAATAACTGTTAGGAATGAAATTATAAAGAAAAAAAATATTTATAAAAATATTGAATTTTCATGTAAGTCTTATAGTTTTCTAGAAAATCGTAAAAACATATTTTGAAAATATGTATTTATTTTAGTCAAGTAGGTACGTATGTACGAGTATATTGCTTCATCACGACAAAATGGACGTGATTTTATAACTGTAGTGTATGTAGTTATGTATGTATAGCCTAAAGGGCAGCATGTATGATGTATCGTGGAACCCACGTGGTGAGGGTTTTGACAGTAGTACACGCCGAGTAAGGAAGTAATAAAGAAGAGTTCAATCACGTCGATCTTTAATTACAAGAACCTTAATCCCTATTAGGTAAATAGTACATTTGGCGACGAGGTATAAAAAGAAAACGGAAAATGGCTGCTAATGATTCAGGTTTGAAACCGTTTAATCCAAAGGAAGATCAAAATAGTGTTTTTCCGCGTTGGGAAAGTTGGCTGCGAGCCTTGGACTTGATGAGGGCTCGATCTCCACGACATTTTTTATTCGATTCCGGGCGAGGATGAAGTGCTGGAAGAAGAGGACGCGTACACGAAAACAAAAAACGTGTTGAACAATTATTTTCGACCGCGAGTGAATCAGACATTTGAACGCCATGTGTTTCGTGAAGTGAATAATCTGTGGCTCAATACGTAACACGGTTAAGACAGCAAGCGAGAAATTGTGGTTTTACAGAGGTGGAAAAAGATATTAAAGACCAAATTATCGAACGGTGTGTGTCAGTTGAATTGAGAAAACGCGTACTAGAAAAAGGAGATGAAGCTACGTCAGTTCAAGTGTTAGAAATCGCGCAAACATTAGAGGCAATGTCGTTAGAAATTAATATGTTGATAGATTCTGGGACTGCGTGTAACGTTATTGATGAAAAGACATGGAAGTTCTGTAAAATGCAAAGTATTCATTGTGAATCACGAAAAACGTCAGAAAAAAATGTCTATGCGTACGGACAAGATAAACCGTTGGGTTTACTAGGGGAATTTAATTGTCTGGTAAAAGGGAAACAAACGCGAAATTTATTGTCATAAAAGGAAATGGAAGGCCGATACTGGGTTGCGAAACTGCTAGTAAATTACAGATTTTAAAGATAGGAACAGATGTACAACTTAACGAAATATGGTCGGGTATTGTTACGCGAGAACTAGGTGAAGGAGTGGGTAAACTCAAAGATTTTCAACTGAGAATTGCTATCGACAAATCTGTCACGCCAGTGGCACAGCCATTGCGTAGGATTCCATACCAGATTAGAGACAAAGTACAAAAAGAAATTGAAAAATTAATAGAACAAGATATTATAGAACACTTAGAGGGTCCTATGCCGTGGGTGTCGCCTGTGGTACCTATAGAAAAAAATCTGACGTGGACACCACATGACTTCCTTGTACGCCTATTAAACTGTTCATACTTTTCTTAATAACTAAAATGTAGAATAATATAAAAAAATCTGACGTGGCCACCACAAGACTTCCCGCCATACCTACTTTATTCTTTTAACTTATTATAGACATATATTAATATATAAGTACTACTACTACTGCTACTATACTCAAAAATATATTTTAGTCATTTTATTTAAACTGCAGAAGACGATATAAAGCATATTTTACTATTGTCACTGTCATGTCATAATCATTTAAATTTTACGTAGTAACAAATGTTAATCGATCATGAACTACAAGATATCGAAATACTAAATTATAAATATTATACTTAAACTTTAACTACCCGCGCTCTAGAATCTCGCGTAACTACCCGCGCGGTGCATTTTATACGCCACATCTATGAATGTGAGATTCAGTGCATAAATCAATGTATAGGGATAAGAAAACATGTTGCCTTGATTTTTCATGCTTTTTACTTCCTTGTACACGGAGTAAAGGAAGTATTGTAATCGCGAAAAATTTCGGTTTTCAGATTTTGAAGGAAATATCCGTTTTGACCTTTTCTGAATCCATTATGACTAGTTTCGTCGTGACGTCTGTACGTACGGACGGACGTACATACGTATGTATGTCGCATAACTCAAATACGGTTAGATGTAGAAAGTTGAAATTTTGTATTTAGGACTGTTAAAGCATCTAGTTGTGCACCTCCTATTTTTGGTTTCAATCTATAAACCGGAAGTAGTACTTTTTTGCAAAAGCGAAAATGGACAGTTGGGCAAATTAAAATGGAATCGAAATTGCGCATGTTGCTCCAGCGTGGCCAAGAGCAAACTGAGAGATTGAGCGACAAAACAGAAGCATTTTGAAAAGGCTGAAAATTGCTCAAATAGAACAACGCGATTGGAAGGAAGAATTAACCAGATATCTTTTAATGTATCGCTCAACACCACAATGTACGACGGGTCTTTCGCCAGCCGAAATGCTTTTCGGCAGAAATATTAAAACAAAATTACCCGAAATTTTGTAATATTGTAAACTAGACGAAGCGGTTCGTGAAACAGTTGAGTGCAACAAGTTGCGAGGAAAAGATTATTACGATAAGATTCATCGTGCAACAGAAAGCAATGTTCAAGTAGGGGATACAGTGTTGATGCGACAACCGATGACAAACAAACTTAGCGCGGAGTATGGATCTGAAAAATTCGTAGTAAGCGATAAGAATAAAAATACAATTACAGTACGATCCAAAGACGGCGTAACTTATAAGCGAAACGCGCAAGTAGTAAAGAAAGTACCGGTTCAGGAAGAAAACAGCGATCCAGTAGAGATAAGCACCGAAAAAAGTAGTAGTAACGACGGTGGTAATTCAGTAGCGGACCAAAATGGAGAAAACGATTGACAGACCAAAACGTTACGACGATTTTGTAATGAGTTCAACAGTAGCTTGAGTGTAATGATTTATGTAAACCTGTTATATATTTATAATTATTATTTTTAAGAATATGTAAAGTCTTCTTTGTGTTAAATAATTTTGATAACTAGGTACCAAATTAAAGTACAATGTATTCTTTATGTAACTACAGTAGCATTTAATTTTATAAGAGGAAGGAGAATGTAGTGTATGTAGTTATGTATGTACTGTACAGCCTAGAGGACAGCATGTATGATGTATCGTGGAACCTACGTGGTGGTGGTTTTGACAGTAGTACACGCCGAGTAAGGAAGTAATAAAGAAGCGTTCAATCACGTCGATCTTTAATTACAAGAACCTAAATCCCTATTAACAAAGATATCGACTACTGATTTGCAGCACTTGATTTGTAGAACAATTTTTAATTAGAAACGTATATTTTTTAAAAACTTGGAGCTCCAATTAAGGAACAGTTAAAAGATTTTCTCTAAGAGAATCTTTCTTAAAATTTCATTTTGCGCTTTCTCGGAGAAAATCTTTGGATTCCGACAAAAACAATAATGCTGATTATGATAAATAAATAAAGCTAATAGAAAAATATCTAAGGAATCGTATGTTTGAAACCGGAAGTCTATATTTTAATTGAACACAATTTTTTTTTTTACATTACGAAAAATTCTATATCTCTTTCGAAGAAAATCTAAACGTTTCGATCTATACAAAGAGTTTTTGGATTAGTCAAATATGTTTCTGATAGAAAAATATTCAGGAAATCGAATGCTTTCAACAGAAAAACGCGGTGGTTTCAGTTGATTAAACAAAAAATTTAAAAAGAAAAATACCATTTTTTTACCTCTCGCCACTCAGTCCTGTTAAAGAGGTATTGTAATAATGCTAAAAGTTCTTTAAATTAGCTTTATTATTACCTTATTACATTATGTTCAGTTAATAATATTTACATTTCTTTTAAAATGGTGCCACAAACATTTCAGAAATTGTGTATACGTCTGTTCATCTGTCACATTGACATATTCATTTTTGTTTTTAATTTTTTTCCTATATTGTGATTTACAAATCGTGGTAGGTAAAATTATATATCTTTGAAAAATTATTTTCCTTTATTGGTAAGAGATATAGACAAGATGTTAAATAAATATTGTAACATATAATTTGTTCTTTGAAATGTCGTATGACAAATTGTAATTATCGCAGAATTTTCTATATTTTTTGCAAAAAATGTTAAAATGCTTCAAGAAAATACCATTTCCGGTTGGCAGATTTTTACCAAAATCTAATCAGCTCTTCATTAACATGTACAAATATATAATGCAAAATATTAGAATTTTATGTTCAATAGAATTTGAGATAATGAATAAGAACGAAAGAGCATAGTAGGCACACATACAGACTTTCATACACACACACACACACACACACACACACACACACACACACACACACACACACACACACACACACACACACACACACACACACACACACACACACACACACACACACACACACACACACACACACACACACACACACACACACACACACAGACATCATCGTGAAAATAGTCAAAATAGGTTCTAAAGGTGCTAAAACGTGCTTATTGACAAAAATCTCGACATCGAATTTTTTCACGATCCCTATACCTCTCTAGGCGAGAGGTAAAAATTGAAATTTTGTATACAATATTCTGACACTCTAGATTAGATCTGATTAGATTTTGGTGTTGACGTGCAACCGGAAGTGGTAGTTTCTTGAAGATCTGAAGGGTTTTTCTGGAATACCCTCAAAATTTATGGATTAATAGGAATGATACTAAATTATACTATCTACAATTTGTATTAGATTTTGGTGTTAACGTGCAACCGGAAGTGGAAGTTTCTTGAAGATCTGAAGAGTTTTTCTGGAATATCCTCAAAATTTATGGATTAATAGGAATGATACTAAATTATACTATCTACAATTTTTACTTCCTTGTACGGAGTAATAAGGAAGTATTGTAATTGCGAAAAATTTCGGTTTTCAGATTTTGATGGAAATATCCGTTTTGACCTTTTCTGAATCCATTTTGACTAGTTTCGTCGTGACGTCTGTACGTACGTGCGTACGTATGTGTGTCGCATAACTGAAATACGGTTAGACGTAGAAAGTTGAAATTTTGTATTTAGGACTGTTATAGCATCTAGTTGTGCACCTCCTATTTTTGGTTTCAATCTATAAACCGGAAGTAGTACTTTTTAAAAATATTTCGATAAATATTTAATTTAACACAAATTTTTTTTATTTTAAATGAAAGATTATGTGATTATTACCTAAAATCGGTATTTTATAAATATTTTTGTATCTGGTATCATTTAGGAATAATTAAAGTATATATTTTTACTTCCTTGTACGGAGTAATAAGGAAGTATTGTAATCGCGAAAAATTTCGGTTTTCAGATTTTGATGGAAATATCCATTTTGACCTTTTCTGAATCCATTATGACTAGTTTCGTCGTGACGTCTGTACGTACGTGCGTACGTGCGTACGTACGTGCGTACGTACGGACGTATGTGTGTCGCATAACTCAAATACGGTTAGACGTAGAAAGTTGAAATTTTGTATTTAGGACTGTTATAGCATCTAGTTGTGCACCTCCTATTTTTGGTTTCAATCTATAAACCGGAAGTAGTACTTTTTAAAAATATTTCGATAAATATTTAATTTAACACAAATTTTTTTATTTTAAATGAAAGATTATGTGATTATTACCTAAAATCGGTATTTTATAAATATTTTTGTATCTGGTATCATTTAGGAATAATTAAAGTATATATTTTTAATTTAGTATTTCTTTATCTTGTAGTCCATGATCGATTAACATTTGTTACTACGTAAAATTTAAATGATTATGACATGACAGTGACAATAGTAAAATATGCTTTATATCTTCTTCTGCAGTTTAAATAAAATGACTAAAATATATTTGTGAGTATACTAGTATAATAAGTTAAAAGAATTTTTTATATTATTCTACATTTTAGTTATTAAGAAAAGTATGAACACACAAGGCGTACAAGGAAGTCATGTGGTGTCCACGTCAGATTTTTAATTTAGTATTTCTTTATCTTGTAGTCCATGATCGATTAACATTTGTTACTACGTAAAATTTAAATGATTATGACATGACAGTGACAATAGTAAAATATGCTTTATATCTTCTTCTGCAGTTTAAATAAAATGACTAAAATATATTTGTGAGTATACTAATATAATAAGTTAAAAGAATTTTTTATATTATTCTACATTTTAGTTATTAAGAAAAGTATGAACACACAAGGCGTACAAGGAAGTCATGTGGTGTCCACGTCAGATTTTTTCTATCTAGCACCATTTTCCAATTACAAGAAGTTAAAATTCTACAAAGGAACCCGCACCATTTGTGAAAAAATGTTACCGTGGATTTTTCTGAAACTTGGTATACCACCTATTTAAGATGTTCTAAATCGAAAATTCCAGGTTACCCAGTTATAGCCCAATAAAATGTAGGAATTAAGATTTTATGGATTCTCTCAAATAAATCATTGATATGCTTAGATCATATATGTAAATGTGTCCATATATTTTGTTTTGTTCGCTCTAATACAGGCGTGGTTTTAAAAAGAAAAAAATTTGAGGAAACCCAAAAGAATAGCTGAAAAATAGACAAATTCAAAATTGTTTCTTCTTATGACGAAAATGTACTGTGATTTGTCACTTAATTGAACAAAATAACAAACAAATTAGATAACCAGAAATTTAATTAAACAACTATGTATTAGGTGTTGAATAGGAATTTCGAAGTCTAGGTGTTTTGAAACAGACAGTTGTGGATTGTAAGCATTACAATAAACAATATGTTTTTGAAATAGTTTATTTATTTATTTGATGTTTATAACGATGTCAAATTGCATTGTTGTTTATAACAATGCCAATTTAACATTGTTGCCGGCGGCTATCTAATTCAAAGTTTACTGCACCGATTGAGTTCAATTTTGGTATGGTAATAGCTTAAGATTTAACTTATAACATGAGTAGACTACAATGTCTTGAAACAAAATGGTGGCTAGCTAACTCGAAATGTACTGCATCGATTGGGTTATAACTTATTATCTAACTTATGACATGAGCATACTAAAATATCAGTCCGCCATCTTTAAACAAAATGGCGGTAACCGATAGGGTTCTGGTATAGTATCATTGGCGTAGTTAGATTTGCCACCATGTATAGTATGGTAATAACTTAGAATTCTTATAACGAGATTCCTTTAAATTCGAGTTAGAGGCGTAGCAACGCGCGCCGGGGCCGCTAGTACGAGATAAATAAAGAAAACTTAAAATGGCGGACATTTTTGCAAAATTGCGGCCATCTCTGGTACTTAGCACTTTGGCACCACTTTTTATATGAAAGAGAATAGTTTAATTGACTTGTATACCAATTTTCACACTTTAATCACAAAATACATAGTTTTGTCCGCCGGACTACGACGGAAAATTGTGCTATTTTCAATTTTTTTTTCTATTCATTGTATTTAACAAACTGTTTCTTCTGAACGAATAAAAATATCGACATATTTTAAAAACTTATGAGGGCCTTATAAACAATCAAGTTATACACAAATAAGGACTCGAAAATGCATGTGATATTATAATATTTTTTTAAATTTAAAGTACAGGCACACCCTGTATATTTCATAATAATAATAATAATACGACAAATGCAAAACTTTGTCAAAAAACTTATTTTCTTAGTATACTGGGTGTCCCATTTAACAACAAAGAAAGCATTTTAACGAAATGTATGCCGAATTATAATCTTCACTGTTTTGAGGGAGACATCGAATTTAGATAAAATGCCCCCCCATAGAGGAGGTCGGGGGGGGGGGGTCGTCAACTTGAAAATTTTAAATGGAAACCCCTAATTTTTATGCAGATTTTGAAAGAGCGTTAAAAATATGTAGGGTTTATTCGGATACTTTTTAAAAATTTCCAACAGGTGGCGCTGTAATCGTGAAAGTTTGATTTTGCTGAAAAATATTCTTAAATTAATAGTGTGTCAATAACTAAAAAAATAATGACATATGGTGTTTTAATAAATACTTAAAACATGAGAAATAAAGTAAAACTGTAAACATCTTGGGACAATTCTTAGAATCCTTTCGAAAAAGTATCCGAATAACATACATATTTTTAACGCTCTTTCAGAATCTGCATAAAAAAATAGGAGGTTCCATTTAATATTTTCAAGTTGAACCTCCTCCCGGCCCCCCTGGGGGGCTAGGTAGGCCATTTTGTCTAAATTCGATGTCCCCCTCAAAACAATGAAGATTATGATTCGGCATACTTTTCGTTAAAATGCTTTCTTTTTAAGATATTCAAGAATATAATGTTAAATGGGACACCCAGTATAATTCATGTATGTTGTTCCCAAAACTGTTTACACTAATTTTTACTAAAATCAGCTTCACACTATTTAGTGCAAGGTTAAAACCTAAAATGACTGGACAGATAATTTGCAGTATTTTATTTTATTATATAATTTAGGGTTTTTTAGTTGACAATTTTGTTCAATCTGCTGTGGCCACCACCCCCGACTATAAGTTTTAATAAACTTGCTTTCGTAAAGGCTTTAATTTTATGCTTTTTTTAGCAAAATTTAAATAAAGTTATCTTTTTCCCGAACTATTTAAGTTGATACTAATTTCGGCATAATTTGAATAAAATGTGAAAAAACAACTGACCATCGTCTCAAAATTGTTTTTGATTCTTCGACTACATTTTGTTCTAGAGAGATTTAATTTGATAATACACTTAAAAACATTTGAATATTTTTTTGAGAAACCAATTGAAAATCGCATAAATGTTATTTCTTACATTGTTACTAAACTTATCTCCCCGAGAGCTTTAAATTGACACAAAACTCGGTATAATTTGAATAGGTAATGTACCTATAAAAAAATTGACGATCGTTTAAATGTTATTTTTCTTTTACTTTTAGATTTATTTTCTCGTGAGTTTTAATTTGATACCACCCACGATAGTATTTTGATAAAAATAAATAAGTTGTGTTTATAAAGTTAATACCACTGGTTGAATACAAAAATTTAAATAATTTTTGAGAAACAATTGAAAATCACATAATTGCAATTTTTTTATCTCCCCTAGTGCTTTAAATTGACACCAAACTCAGGTCCGTGAAGTTGGCACCAAAAGTATGGGCGCAAATTCTCAAATTTTGCAAATATTTTGCGCCCAATTTGCGCCCTAAAAATTTTAATCTTATCTTTATCATTACAAGAGTTATAAACAAATAAATGCTCATGGTGCCAACTTCACGCTAGCACTAAAAGTTATCAGAATTGAAAATTTTTTAATGCAAATATTTTGCGCCCAATTTGTGCCCTATTTAGTATTTCTATAATTTTATTAATAAAGAAGTTATTAACAATTACATGTCAAGAACCCAGCACCAAATGTGTGAAATATTTAATATTTTTTTAAATAAATATTTTGCGCTCAACATGGGTAAATTTGCGCCCATATTTTTGTTTTCAAATATCAATAAATAAAGAAGTTATTTAACAATGATTGACGATTATTGCAAATGACATTTAGAAATACGACTTACAGCAGGTCCGTGAAGTTGGCACCAAAAGTATGAGCGCAAATTCTGAAATTTGTTGTTTTGCAACATTGTACCTAACGTATTATAAGAATTAGAATGTCGTAGGTAACCTATAATAACGAATGAGTATTTGCAATGAGGAATTTTAAAAAGTATAAATGACTTCCTTGTACGCCTATTAAACAGTTCATACTTTTCTTAATAACTAAAATGTAGAATAATATAAACACCATATACCTACTTTATTCTTTTAACATATTATACAAATATATTAATATATAAGTACTACTACTACTGCTACTATACTCACAAATATATTTTAGTCATTTTATTTAAACTGCAGAAGAAGATATAAAGCAAATTTTACTATTGTCACTGTCATGTCATAATCATTTAAATTTTACGTAGTAACAAATCATGGACTACAAGATACCGAAATACTAAATTATAAATATATACTTTAATTATTCTTAAATGATACCAGATACAAAAATATTTATAAAATACCGATTGTAGGTAATAATCACATAATCTTTCATTTAAAATAAAAAATTTGTCTTAAATTAAATATTTATTGCAATATTTGAAAAAAGTACTACTTCCGGTTTGTAGATTGAAACAAAAAATAGGAGGTGCACAACTAGATGCTATAACAGTCCTAAACACAAAATTTCAAGTTTCTACGTCTAACCGTATTTGAGTTATGCGACACACATACGTACGTCCGTCCGTCCGTACGTACAGACGTCACGACGAATAATGGATTCAGAAAAGGTCAAAACGGATATTTCCATCAAAATCTGAAAACCGAAATTTTTCGCGATTACAATACTTCCTTTTTACTCTGTACAAGGAAGTAAAAAGTATATTAAACAAAATAAAAATATTTGTATTATTTGTATAGGTAACAATTTTATATTTTTTGTAGGCAGGTAAAGCCAAAATAACATTTTGTTCTTATAAAATAAAATAATGCTTAGATATTTCTTTAACAAAATTTGTACAATATAGATTAATAAAATTACATAGTGTAAATTAATACATAAGGATTGATAACTGTACATTTTTTTGTATGTTTTAATTCTGCATGAAAATCATAATATTTTGCCCAAATTGCGTCTAACCTTCTACAATAAGTGACCTCTACAGCTGTTATATTTTGGCATGAACTTGAAAATGAATAGCACCCCGTAGTAAATATGTTGTATCGTATAACTTTAGAAAAGCAGGGATATTATCCAAGTGAATATCACTACATCATGTAGTGATAAAACAAATGGTGACCTAAATTAGATGTTTTCTTTAAATTAGCTGTATATTTGCCGTCAAATTCGCAAGATTTACAATAATTATCTTTTACATTATGATAAACTATGGGTACAATGTTGTAAATTTATTGATGTATAAATTTCCAGGGTACACTTAAGTCAACATTTGTGTATATTTATAATGAGGTCTTGCAAAAAAAAGTTAACATGGCTTTTTTATTTTTTAATATGAATATTTAATCTTTGTAGTTTTGTTTAATATACCAGTTTGCTTAAAATTTTGTTTATTTTTAATATAAAAATCTGACGTGGGCACCACATGACTTCCTTGTACGCCTTGTGTGTTCATACTTTTCTTAATAACTAAAATGTAGAATAATATAAAAAATTCTTTTAACTTATTATACTAGTATACTCACATATATTTTAGTCATTTTATTTAAACTGCAGAAGAAGATATAAAGCATATTTTACTATTGTCACTGTCATGTCATAATCATTTAAATTTTACGTAGTAGCAAATGTTAAACGATCATGGAGTACAAGATACCGAAATACTAAATTATAAGTATATACTTTAATTATTCTTAAATGATAGAAGATACAGAAAAATTTATAAAATACCGATTGTAGATAATAATCACATAATCTTTCATTTAAAATAAAAAAAATTGTCTAAAATTAATTATTTATCAAAATATTTTTTAAAAGTACTACTTCCGGTTTATAGATTGAAACCAAAAATAGGAGGTGCACAACTAGATGCTATAACAGTCCTAAATACAAAATTTCAGCTTTCTACGTCTAACCGTATTTGAGTTGCGACACACATACGTACATACGTACGTACATAGTACGTACATACGTACGTACATACGTACGTACATACGTACGTACATACGTACGTACATACGTACAGACGTCACGACGAAACTAGTCATAATGGATTCAGAAAAGGTCAAAACGGATATTTCCATCAAAATCTGAAAACCGAAATTTTTCAGGATTACAATACTTCCTTATTACTCCGTACAAGGAAGTAAAAGCAATTTAAAGTGCAATGCATTCATAACGTTGCCAAAATCGTAACGTTACCGAGTACAGGCCAATGAGAAACAAAGGCACCATAGATATTATATGGTAGAATAGATGGGTTCCTATGTCATATTAGAAACTATACATAAAATCCTAGAAAAATTAAAGTATATGCGCAAAAACACTATAATATATTTAATATATAAATAATCTAATTAATTTTGTACTCAAAATACTCATTTTATTTTATATAAATAATTTTATTTTCTGTTCAGAAGCAATCCACACTTCAATATCTATGATTCAAATTTTGTTTGTCATTTGCTATATTTTCACTTGTATTCATACAGGTATTCACGAAACAAGTTTTTAGACGTTTCTGACTCATGTTTTATAACAAAATATAGCAAATAGCAACAAACATTAATAATTTGGAAATCATAACCTAATTCGCTGAAACGTTTGACGTTTTAAAGGTCAACAAACGTTCCGTACCCGGTGACGTCAGTTGACAAGGAGAGAAGTGGTGCATTTCAGCCGCGTTTTGAAGAGTATTACTTTTAATAATTATTTTCTCTTTCTTAAGATAAATTTAAGAAAAAAGAAAAAAATACGGGGTAGAATTTTTTAGTATTCTTTCGATTTCAGTAAAGAAAAAAAATCATGCAAGACCTCATTCTGAGATCTTTTGGCGCTAACGTGAAGTTGGCACCACGAGCATTCAATTGTTTATAACTCCTATAATAATAAAGATACGATTAAAATTTTTAGGGTGCAAATATGCGCAAATTGGTCGTATTTCTAAATGTCATCTGCAATATTCTTCAATCATTGTTAAATAACTTCGTTATCTATACTAATATAATAAAGAGGAAAGATTTGTTTGTTTTGTTTGAATTGAATAGGCTCCGAAACTACTGGACCGATTTGACAAATTCTTTCACCGTTGTGAAGCTACACTATTAGTCCAGTCAAAATAGGAAAAATGACGGTTCAAAATCCGAAAGTTTTTAAACTTGGTAGCATTGTTCGGGAAGGTCTAGTAATTAACATATTAAAAGTCCTGACCCGTAGGTGGTGAGCGGGGGCGTGGGGACCACAAAATGGCTGCCAAAATCTGGTTTTTCTATAATATCTCGTTATCGCTGCATTGTAGAGTACAAGTACTTATTACAAGGTTGTAGAGAATAAAATTTGCTACAATTTTGATATAAAACAATTTTTCCCCAGATCAATGGTTCGCAAGTTATGATAAAGACAAGCGGAGCGTTTTGTTTGCTCTTTGCAAAAATGTTGAATTTTTCCTATTGTAACTGTAACTTTCAAACAGATGAACATATCGACTTCCGGTTTTAAATATTCAATTTAGTAGATATTTTTCTATCCAAATTAAAATTTTCAGATTTTGTGGACCCTTGTATAGCAACATTTTTAACAAAGAATGTAAATAATTTTTAATTTTTTTTCTTTAATTTTTGTGATTTTCTTACTATAATTTCTGAACTAATTGAGATAATGACCTCCGGTTTCCGGAATTGAATTTCTTAGACAATTTCCTTAAATATACATTACATTAAAAATTTTTGTAGGCCTTGGTTAAGCTAAAATTTTAAGTTTTTTTCGAAGAGAAAATGGTAACATTTTGGCATTTTAAAAATTTCTTGTGTTTAATCAGCTCTATATTATGAACGAATTGAGATATCGACTTCCGGGTTCCGGAATTGAATTTCTTAGACAATTTCCTATAATATACATTATATTAAATTTTTTTATAGGCCTTGGTGAAGCTAAACTTTTAAGTTTTCTTTGAAGAGAAAATGGTAAAATTTTGGCATTTTAAAAATTTCTTGTGTGTAATCAGCTCTATATTATAAACGAATTGAGATATCGACTTTCGGATTCCGGAATTGAATTTCTTAGACAATTTCCTATAATATACATTATATTAAATTTTTTATAGGCCTTGGTTAAGCTAAAATTTAAAGTTTTTGTAGAAGAGAAAATGGTAAAATTTTGATATTTTTAAAATTTCTTGTGTTTAATCAGCTCTATATTATAGTCCAGTCAATAATAGTCTTGTAATATTGTTCAGTCCTACTCAGATTTTATTCATCAATAATATGAAATCTCAATCTCAATTCGTTTATAATACAGAGTTGTTTAAACACAAGAAATTTTTAAAATGCCAAAATTTTACCATTTTCTCTTCGAAAAATACTTAAAATTTTAGCTTAACCAAGGCCTATAAAAAATTTTAATACAATGTATATTATAAGAAATTGTCTAAGATATTCAATTCCGGAACCCGGAAGTCGATATCTCAATTCGTTTATAAAATAGAGCTGATTAAACACAAGAAATTTTTAAAATGCCAAAATTTTACCATTTTCTCTTCGAAAAAAACTTAAAATTTTAGCTTAACCAAGGCCTATAAAAATTTTTAATATAATGTATATTATAGGAAATTGTCTAAGAAATTCAATTCCGGAAACCGGAGGTCATTATCTCAATTAGTTCATAATATAGAGCTGATTAAACACAAGAAATTTTTAAAATGCCAAAATTTTACCATTTTCTCTTCGAAAAAAACTTAAAATTTTAGCTTAACCAAGGCCTATAAAAATTTTTAATATAATGTATATTATAGGAAATTGTCTAAGAAATTCAATTCCGGAAACCGGAGGTCATTATCTCAATTAGTTCAGAAATTATAGTAAGAAAATCACAAAAATTAAAGAAAAAAAATTAAAAATTATTTACATTCTTTGTTAAAAATGTTGCTATACAAGGGTCCCCAAAATCTGAAAATTTTAATTTGGATAGAAAAATGTCTGCTAAATTGAATATTTAAAACCGGAAGTCGATATGTTCATCTGTTTGAAAGTTACAGTTGCAATAGGAAAAATTCAACATTTTTGCAAAGAGCAAACAAAACGCTCCGCTTGTTTTTATCATAACTTGCGAACCATTGATCTGGGGAAAAATTGTTTTATATCAAAATTGTAGCAAATTTTATTCTCTACAACTTTGTAATAAGTACTTGTACACTACAATGCAGCGATAACGAGATATTATAGAAAAACCAGATTTTGGCAGCCATTTTGTGGTCCCCACGCCCCCGCTCACCACCAACGGGTCAGGACTTTTGATATATTCATTAAGACCTTTCCGAACAATGCTACAAAGTTTCAAAACTTTCGGATTTTGAACCGTCATTTGCCCAAAATGATCCTTCGTTGACTGGACTATATCCCCGGGTGACATAGGCTATATTATATTTTCAAAAAAAAATCAAAATTGTTCTTTTTTATGACGAAAATGTACAGAGATTTGTCACTTAATTGAACAAAATAACAAACAAATTAGATAACCAGACATTTAATTAAACTACTATGTATTAGTTGTTGAATAGGAATTTCGAATTCAGGTGGTCTAGGCTCTAGGTGTTTTGTAACAAACAGTTGTGGAGTGTTAGTATTAAGTTTTTTTTATTTATTTGATATTTATAACGATGTTAAATTTCATTGTTGTCGTTGTCGGCGGCTATCTAATTCAGAGTTTACTGCACCGATTGAGTTCAAATTTGGTATGGTAATAGCGATCTAACTTTTAACGTATAACATAAATGTCAGTCCGCCATCTTGAAACAAAATGGTGGCTAGCTAACTCAAAATGTACTGCACCGATTGTGTTCAAATTTGTAATGGTTAAATGTCGGTAACCGATTGGGTTCTGGTATGGTATCATGGGCGTAGTTAGAATTGCCACCATGTATGGTATGGTAATAACTTCTTATAGCGAGATTCCTTTAAATTCAAGTTGGAGGCGTAGCAACGCGAGCCGGGTTCGCAAGTTTATTGATATTTGAAAACTAAAATATGGGCGCAAATTTAACCATGTTGGGCGCAAAATATTTGTTTTTTTTTTTTAAATTTTTTACACTTTTGGTGTTGGGTTCTTGACATGTAATAGTTAATAAATTCTTTGTTAATAAAGTTATAGAAATACTAAATAGGCGCTACTTGGGCGCAAAATATTTGCATTAAAAAATTATCAATTCTGAAAACTTTTGGTGCTAGCGTGAAGTTGGCACCATGAGCATTCAATTGTTTATAACTCTTATAATAATAAAGATAAGATTAAAATTTTGAGGGCGCAAATAGGCGCAAAATATTTGCAAAATTTCAGAATTTACGCCCATACTTTTGGTGCCAACTTCACGAACCTACCAAACACCAAACTCGGTATAATTTGAATAATTTATTTTTAAAAATAATTATTGACGATCGTAATAAGGAAGTATTGTAATCGCGAAAAATTTCGGTTTTCAGATTTTGATGGAAATATCCGTTTTGACCTTTTCTGAATCCATTATGACTAGTTTCGTCGTGACGTCTGTACGTACGTGCGTACGTACGTACGTACGGACGTATGTGTGTCGCATAACTCAAATACGGTTAGACGTAGAAAGTTGAAATTTTGTATTTAGGACTGTTATAGCATCTAGTTGTGCACCTCCTATTTTTGGTTTCAATCTATAAACCGGAAGTAGTACTTTTTAAAAATATTTCCATAAATATTTAATTTAACACAAATTTTTTTATTTTAAATGAAAGATTATGTGATTATTACCTAAAATCGGTATTTTATAAATATTTTTGTATCTGGTATCATTTAGGAATAATTAAAGTATATATTTTTAATTTAGTATTTCTTTATCTTGTAGTCCATGATCGATTAACATTTGTTACTACGTAAAATTTAAATGATTATGACATGACAGTGACAATAGTAAAATATGCTTTATATCTTCTTCTGCAGTTTAAATAAAATGACTAAAATATATTTGTGAGTATACTAGTATAATAAGTTAAAAGAATTTTTTATATTATTCTACATTTTAGTTATTAAGAAAAGTATGAACACACAAGGCGTACAAGGAAGTCATGTGGTGTCCACGTCAGATTTTTTTATTTTTCTACTAGAATTCTTTTCCCGACAGCTTTAATTTGATACCACACACGATAGTATTGTGATAAAAATTAAAAAGTTATGTTTATACAGCTGGTACCACTGGTTGAATAAAGCTCATTAACGAACTTGAAGTCAGATTTTGGCTGAAGATCTTTCTGTCCAAAATTCCACCGCGTTTTTAACTTATCCAACACACAGATAGAGCGACAGATTAACAAAGTGACAGACCTCCTTTTTTAAATCATGTTTTTTGGGTTCAGTAGGCTCTAGATTCACCAAAATCTCGAACTGGCAAAAAATCACGATTAGGGGAGAGTGTTGTACCTTGGGACAACATCAATTGCAGCCGCATCTAGCATTATATATACTAATTTCAAGTAGAATTTGACAACACTGTTGAAAATAAGTGATACACGTTGTTTCAAACCTCATGCATTTTTTATTCATCAGAGGGAAATGTTCGAGGATATGTAAACTTTAAATTTAATTTTCCAGGATAATGGAAATTATAATTGCTTACATTTATCGCTAAACTAAAATTTTAAGTATCGCGATACGGTATAGACTTTAAATCGTATAAAATGTGATCATTTTATTTCTCTTTCCAAACTCAATTATATTTCTTTGAATAAATATGTGTAACATAAAAAATTTATAAATACATTCGTTTAAAATTACTATATAGTTAAAACAAATTGTTTCTGTTCGTTTGATTCTGTCTATTTTCCTTATATTTTATGTGTCCCGAAGTACAAGCAGCTCTGTTCCAAGGTATGCAATACCGCATTGTACCTCGGGACAGTTTGCCATTTTTGTTTCTTATATAAGATTTTACTATTATTCTTTCAAATATCATCACAATAAAAATAATAGGTATTAACAAAAGATAGTTGTTCTTTAATGTACAATCATTTTCCGAAGAACTCACCACAAAAAAATATAGAACAAAAAATGTAATTTTTGTCCCAAGGTGGAACACCTTCCCCTACAATACTTAAGTACCTATGTTAGAGCGGGAAAGTAAAAACAAAGACTTTTAAATATTATCATCGTTCAACGTTCATGTTCACACTAAATGAGAGGATATTACATTAAATAATGTATCAATATAAATAACGCGTAATCTTACTATCGCGAATAAATTTGGTCAGCCAGAAAAAAACACTTAGCTGTGACCTGGACGACCAATGAGAGACAAGAGTTATAGGTTTTACTTTAATTTGCCATTTATTTCATTCTTTAAATCGATGGGTAAAAGTAAACCTAATAGAAATTACCACCCACCAAGATATTACGCAGCCGGCCATTTTACTTCGTTTTTCGTTACACTTCTTACTTACTTACTTTTTATTCTTCAAAAACATGAGTAATTAGCAGTCTCTTACATTAATCCGATCAAAACAAGGGGTCTCGTAATAATAGTAAACTGTTAGTACAAAAATTAAGTTTTATTTAAATCGATAGATTTAGATCAGCCTGTTGTCACCCGGATTATAATTATTCATAAGTACAAAATAATTATAAATATTGCATTTAATTCTACAACAATAAATTATAATAATCTGCAAAATATGTAAAACATAATAAATTGTAATTAATTTATAAACATGATTATTTATGTGTGCCATATGAAAACAAAACGAGGGAAGCATAAAATATAAAGTTTTAAGTAAATAGCAAATTTAAAATGTTCATGATGTCGATAAAATACATACCAGCATTTACATTTGCGTGGAGAACATCAGGTTCTTTGGAAAAATCGTATTGTTTCACAGCCATGTACCAATAGGAAGCAACTTCTTGCCCTTTGAAACAAATTACATAATATAATTACTTTTAAAATACTTTTTGGTATCTAAATTGTTATATTAGGAATCCCCACTACTCAACTGTTAACAGAGGAAAGGTTGAATTGCATTATAGTTTTTTCGTCTCGATTCCTATCCATTTCTAGTATAAGATAAATCAGAAATTCTCATCCGAGTTCCGTTCGATTTCCATACTCTTTTCTAGATTTATTTCAGTGTGCAGTCAGTTTGAGACTAATCTTTTGTTTTGGCTCGAAAAAAATCGAAGATTTTCAATTTAATATGAATAGTTTGGAACTAAAGAATCAAACTCGAACGAATCTAGGATTGAAACTGAACTAGAAATCTAGACAAAAAAAGTAGGTATAATGTAATTTAACCTTAACAAGGCTCATTCACAGACACCGGCAAAACCAGAGCCAGTGACGGCGATGGCGCCGAATGCAATGTATTCGAATTAGAGTTTTAACATATAGGCCCGATCTCGGCAGATTTGCCTGTCCGGCAACCGACCCCGACAATTTATTATTATAGCTGGTGTGGAACTCGACAACTCGCATGTCGGACAGACTTCCGACCATTCGCATTTAATGTTCTCTTATGCACACATTTCCATACAAGTCTTAAACTGCAAGTGCCGGAGTGGTGTTTTGAAGATATTTATTATTATCGTCTTTATTTACTTTTTATTTAAGACCACAATTTCGTAGTACGAAATGATTGTTTCTGTCACTCTCTCTTATTAAATTACTCGGGGATGTGGATTGGCCCGGATTTACTTTATTTGCAAGAAAGCAATAAGAACACGCACGATTTACAGGATTTATAAGCTTACATTAGACATAAGTACTTTATTTTCCTTTTATTTCAATTTTACATCTCAACTCTTTCATCGTCACTTTTCGAGACAAGACGAGACGAGACCAAGACTGGTCTTGAGTCTTCTGGCAACACTAATAAGAAGATATTCTTAATATCCAATATTGGCTTGAAACATGCATAGAAATATAGCCCAGTAAAATAAGACAAAAAAATTGGTCGAATCCCACAAAAATTGAGGGCGAAGATTTTATTGTTTTAAAATATAAGCATTGACTTCTTCTTCCAGAATAACCAACATCCCGAGCTCTGCCCCCTGTGCTTCGCCCCCCACTGCCCCTTTTAGGGGATGAAAATCACATTTTTTCAATTAACCCTTTTCCTTTAAGGTTAAATGAAAAAATAAAGAGACCAATTTATAGAGCGGAAAATTCTCTATAAGATAGGTCATAAGCGATTTTTGAGAAAACGCATAGTTTTCGAGAAATTCGTGAAAATATATTTTGACAATTTCCAATTGTTTTAAACAGACTCGAATTTTATCTCAACACACAAAAATAGCTGCCATTCATTAACGGATTACAATTTCAACTTCCGGATTTCAGCATTCATTTCTAGAACAATATTTTATAAGAAATATTTATTTTATAACAATTTTAAGCTCCAGTTTTATCACAGTTATAAGAAATTCTCGGATAGAAAATTTCAAAATATTTCTAAATTTTATGTTTAATCAACTGAATCTTCTAAACGGATAAAGATATCGACTTTCGATTTGAAAAATTCAATTTTTTAGACAATTTTCTATAAGAAACAGAATTATCAAAATTTTGGAAACTGTGGGTTAGCCAAAATTTACAGATTTCCTCCGAGAAAAATTTATAAATTATAGTCATTTTAAAAAACATTTTTTTAATCAACTGTAACTCCTTAACGAATTAATATATCTAATTTAAAGGGTTGGTGAGGCCGATGCACAAGGGGTAGAGCTCGAGATGTTGGCTATTCTAGAAGAAGATGCCAAAACTTATCTTTAAAATCCCTAAAATCTTCGCCCTCAATTTTTGCAGATGTTTTCCTATGCGTTTTCTTGAAAATCGCTTATGGCCTATCTTAAAGAGAATTTTCCGCTCTACAAATTGGTCTCTTTATTTTTTCATTTAACCTTGAAGAAAAAGGGTTAATTAAAAAAATGTGATTTTCATCCCCTAAAAGGGGCAGTGGGGGGGGGGCGAAGCACAGGGGGTAGAGTTCGGGATGTTGGTTATTCTTGAAGAAGAAGTCAATATCGATATTTTAAAACAATAAAATCTTCGCCCTCGATTTTTGCAGGCTTTTTTCTTATTTTACTGTTTTCATACACGGGTCCAGGGTGAGGAAGAAAGTGTGAAGGACTTTTGATAGCTTCGCACTCCCGAGCACAAAATTGTAATTTTTCAGTTGGATTTCTAAGTGAAGCGATATATGACCAATTAGTGGTTGGATTAAGGGACAAAACATTGTTTGAAAAATTACAGTTAGACTCTACATTGACTCTTGAGAAGGCTACAACTTGTGCAAGACAATCAGAATCTGTCAAAAAGCAGCAAGATTGCAAGATTAGCACAAGTTTTGTTACAGTTGGTAAAGTTAATTTTGCGAAATTTGAAAGACAAAGTCGTGGTTCAAAAAGCGATGAAAAGTACTCAGCAAAGTGTTGTGAATGGTGTGGACATTCAGAAACACATAGCAAAACAGATTACCCAGGTAGTAATGCTATTTGTGGGAAATGTAAAATAAAAAGCCATTATACACGTGTATGTTTAAAGTCTAAAGAAAAAACCTGGTACAAAATGTGCCAGTTAAATTTGACACGAAGCCGACATGAGTGTGCTTCCTGAGACAATCTTTAAAAACAATTTTGCAAAATGTGAGCTTTCGTCAGCTGAACTTTTTATCACTGGCCCAGGTGGAAATAAAATCTCAGTGATCGGAGTGCTTAAAACAAAAGTTGGTGTCTACTCTAAAACTGTGAATGAAGACTTTTACGTTGTGTCGGATGCTACACAAACTTTGCTCAGTGTTCATGCATGAGATGAACTGGATTTAGCAAAAAGAACTGTTGAACGTTATATCAGAGCCTCAAAATAATTTTAACCCCTATAAGAAATATTCAAGATAGTTTACAAATCTGAGGAACACAAAAGTTAAGTATCAAATTAAACTTCGAAAAGATACTAATCCGTACGCATTGTGTGTACCGAGGTCCTCTGTCTCTTAAGAAAGCTGTGATGAAGGAGGTTAATCAAATGTGATCAAAAGTGGTAATCGAACCTGTAAATGAACCAATTGATTGGTGCTCTCCGGTAGTCATAGTTCCTAAGCCAAATGGTCGAATAAGGTTGTGCGTAGACCTGCAAAAACTCAACAAAAGTGTGGAAAGAGAAATATTTCTAATACCGGATGTGGATTTGACACTCGTTCAACTTGAAGGTGCCAAAATATTCAGCTAGCTACACGCCAACAATGGATTTTGGCAAATACCCCTCACGAAAATCGACCAAGCTCTAACAACCTTTATAACGCCTTTCGGAAGGTACAAATTTCCAGAAGTCTTTCAAAAACAAATAAATATGGTTCTTGAAGGTATTGAAGACGACTTCGCTGACGTCTTAGTCCATGGAAAAGACATGGAAGAACATAACCATCGTCTGGACACTGTTCTTATAACGCTCGAGAAAGCTGGTTGTACATTGAATAAAAAGAAATGTCTGTTCAGAAAAACAAGCAATAATTAAATACCTAAAACCGGAAAATATGGCTGAACTTAAAATATTTCTGGGAATGATCAACTTCGCAAGTAAGTTTCTGCCTGGCTTATCCAAAATGGCGCAGCCCTTGTATGAATTGTTAAAAACAAAAAAACAAGTATGTGTAGAGAGACAGCCAAGTCATTGCATTTTGATGAATAAGGAAAACAATTGCGAACCCTCCAGTGTTATGAATGTATGACAGTAACCGAGATACATTGCTGTCTGTAGATGCTTCATCTTACGGACTGGGTGTTTGTTTGATGTAACGCGAACCCATGTGAACTGAAGCACTAAACCCATGTGAACAACAATACGCACAGATAGAGAAAGAAGCTATTACTATGGCTTGGGGCTGTGAAAAATTTGAACATTTTATAATTGGGAAATCCATAGCTATCGCAACGGACCTTAAAAAGTTGGTAGCTATTTTAGGCCAAAAAGACTTAAACTGAAAATGATGACATACTCCTATGAGATAAAGTATAATCCTGGTAAACATTTGATAATTGCCGATGCTTTATCTCGAAGTTCATTAAACGTCGCAGAAAATCAAGACCTGTCAGAAGTTAGATGAAGTAACAGCGTATGTCCAGTCTGTGATAAAATATTACCCATCATCAGACAAAAGACTAGTAGAAATTGTGAGTCAACATGAAGATCATAATGTGCTGTGAACTTTCCAAGTACTGTAGGGAAGAGTGGTCTTCTCGGCATAAGATTTCTCAAGAATACATACCATATGGGAAACCCACGCACATGATCACACTTCAAGAAGATATTCTTATATTTTGTTACAGAATCATCATTCCGCAAATTGTATTCCGTGCATACAGAATCAATCTGACCAAGTGGAACCACTTCTTAGTTAAATGGAAGTTAGTTTCGAATAATAGCAGATTATTATTTACGATATATTGAAGTAGAGAAATTGGAGCAGTTATATCAAAATGTGAAATCTATTTTTCCAGACATGGAGTACCAGCGGTAGTAAGAAGTTATAACGAAATATAATTTTCCACTAATGTTTGTTCGAGTTATCAAAAATTTGCAAATCAGTAAAAAATAATAACAAAAGCCTATGAAATTATTATAACTTTATATCTTATTCTAAAATATAACAAAATGTAGTGATAATAATTAAATATCAATGAGGGAGGCAAGCGCCCCTACTTGCGACGCTCATGATTCTTATATAGTTAGCAACGAATTTTCATTAGTAAAGTCATGCACGAACAATACGAATTGTGGTTTAGGAATCTGTCATATATTTTGTTTTATAAATCGTGGTTATATCATTATAAGCTACGATACTACTTACCACTAACGTCTGTTTGCAGGGCATTACTTGGTCGACAAAACAAATTTTGGCCAACATCCTTGTCGATTCTATAGTAAAAAGTATTTGTATGTGCCAGGTGGTTTGCCCATGTCTGTGCGTAATGGCATAACTGTAAAAAACAGCAGTTTAATATTGTAAAAATTACAAATGTTAAAACAATTAATTATTTCATACAAGAAAAACTCATTAACCTATTCCTCGACCTATACTGAACAATTTAAAAGTTATAGACTTATTTTAGTTCACTAAACTTAGGTCCGTTTGTCACGATATATAATAATAGAATTCTGTACATAATTATAGACAGAATTTTTATGAATAGAATAATTATAGACAGAATTATGTGAACACAAATTTTCTGTATGTCACGACGCATAATTTGAGACATAATTCTGATTTGGATATGTTAGCATGTCAATCTTGTATTGAGTCCACGACATTATATTTCACAACAAACAATAAACACAAAAACTAAACTACATTTTTTAAAATGATATAACACAATTAAACCTGCTATCTGGCAAAGATAGATCTGCTGGGCAAAAAAAATACAAATAAGATATTCTCTGCGCATACTAGTGCACATTTTCTGTCCATAAATATAGAACATGTTTCAATTTTATAGACAGAAAAGTAACCATGACAAAAATTTGTGTATGCAACGATCTATAAAATTCTGTCCATAATTGAAGGACTGAGTAAAAAAAGTAGACATATCCACTTTTTTTTAAAATGAGTTTTGGACGTATTTAATATTTAAGTGGGTTAAGACTGAAAAAAATATATAAATAAAATATAAAATATCACACATGTAATGCAGTTGAGCCACATCTCGAATTTTTATCAAAAGTGAGTTACGCCTGGTTAATGATACTGATATTGAGTTGCGTTAATGGCCGTTTGCACCAACTATATTCTTAAGTGGCACCTAACTAGGTAACACTTATATCTAAGTTATACTTAAAATTTTATTCGTTTGCGCAAGTTACACTTAAGCAAAGAATAGCTAAGCGTAACTTTGTTCCTATGAGGTTAAGGACTTTTGGTATTCTACGATTGAAACTACATTCATCTTAATTGAACTGTCAAAAAAAATCCATTCCGTTTACGGTTTTGAACGGTTTTGTTAGTTATTGGTTTTGGTTGTAGAAAAAAGTGTGTTCATTATTCATGTAAATTATATTATTTGTCAAAGAGAGTATTATAATATGAAATAAAATTAGATAAGCTAGTAATTATGTAAATGTTTTATGTTAGAAATGAGTGACAAAAAGAAACGAGCACCAAATTTCAACAACGATAAAATTATTTTGTTACTCAGTATAGTTAATAATAATTAATACTGAAAATTATAATTATAGTTTTCAAGCTAATACTACACACTCGAAGACAAATATACCTAGAGAATAAATTAAATGCAATAGGAGATGGTGCAAGAACCTTGTATACTACTACTACCTACTGATAATATTTTATCAGAGATTTTAATTAATCATGTTTAAAACAATCATTGTCATTCATATTGAATGAATTCAGTTGAACTCCTTAATTTTATTATTTGTTGATTTTATTGAGATTTACAACTTTTATTTGCTTCTCCATTCGTTCACTGTCTGTTTACAAGTTTACAATCAATTTTATCATATATATTAAAAGGGAATGGAGGATCTATATCGTAATCATGAAACTTTCATGACCTCTAGAAATTCTATGGTTAAAGTTTTTATAAAAAAAATTTTTTCTACTTATAGATATATGTTTAAAGCTGATTCTTTTATATATTTGACATTTTTTTAAACCATAATTTAAGAGAAAAACCATAAAAACCATCAAATTTTCTTGGATCCACGTCTTCATTGGAATTAATTTTTGTTTTTTTGATTGTTGATGGAATGGTAGTTGACAGATGTCATTTAGTGATATTTACAATTTTATGATTTTAAATTCATTTATTTTAATTTTGTAGTAATTTGTAAATTATTTCAAGTACTAAGAGACAGACCTTAAATTTTTAAAATATTTTGGTTAATTTTTATACTATTTTTACAAAAATTTATTTCATTTTGACATTTATTAAAAGTACAGGTTTTACAAAATAATTTAGGATCCAAGTAGGTAGATTTTATTGGAAAAAATTAGAAGAATGACTGACCGGTTGTATGACAGCTGTCATTTACTGATGTTTACAATTTGAAATTTCAGATGGATTTATTTTAAGGAATAGATATAATACGAGCAATTTCTAAATTATAACAGGTAAAAAATGTTGGAGCACAAATGTTTTTGAACATTTTCATCAATTTTAATATTATTTAAAAACAAATTAATTTTTTTTGACAGTCACTTAAAAGTACAATCACATTAAAAGGCATTAGGAGTTTTAATAGTAGGTACATTCAAAGTAAAAATTATAACCAGTTTTATGTAACTTCCGGTTTTATAATTTTACCGGATGTTTTCACAAAATCATCGACTTTGGTATCAAATTAAAGGGATAAATGTGGGCTACTTTATAAAATAGTTAAAAATGGCGACCGACGATCGGTTTTTGTTTTCATGGAAATAATAATAAATGATAATTTCTTAAATTTATATAGTTACCTAATCAAGTTTAATATACATATAACATTTACTGTGTCTGCCAAACTTATATTCTTGCTTAAGAATGATGTATAAAATTATATAAAATGGAGGCCGTAGAGACCCGCATTTGTTTTATTAAATAAAAGTTATAATCATAGTATCAAGTCCATTTTTACTTCCCCGATCTATGTAATTAGAGGAAAGTATTGTAATCGTGATTTTTTGACAGTTCAAGATTTTGGTGAATCTTCACATTTTAGACCCTACTGAACCCAAAAAACATAATAATTTAAAAAAGTCGGTCTGTCACTCTGTTAGTCTGTCTGGATATTGGATAACTTAAAAACGTGTTGGAATTTTGGACTGAAATTTTATATTTAACATCTTGAGCCAAAAACTGACTTCAATTTCGTTAATGAGCTTTATTCAATCGGTGGTACCAACTTTAAAAACATAACTTTTTTATTTTTATCAAAATACTATCGTGTGTGGTATTAAATTAAAGCCATCGGAAAAATAATTCTAGTAGAAAAAAATCTGATGTGTCCAGCACACGACCTCTCGCCAAATTCTGCTTATTATACTAATGTAATAAATAGTTTTACTTACATTTTAATAATTTCATGTTCATGTAATTATGTAAACGACTGTCATAATAATTCAAATTTTGTGTAGAAACCAATTTCATATGATCATGGACAACAAGGGTTAGTGCGTTACTAAAGAAGCACTAGGTAGCTTTTAAAATAATTGAAAATGATGGTCGACAATCTGCATTTTGTGTTTATCGAAAACATTATAGAATAATACCGAGTTTGACATTAAGTTAAACTACCTACCAGGTGGACACTAATTTTATAAAATTGTTGAAAATGGCGGCCACCGATGGTAAATTGTTTTTATTAAAAAATTATATAATCATATCGAAACAGTACAGAATTATATCGAGTTTGTATCAAATTAAGGGCTGAACATGGGCTACTTAATTTTAAAAAATTATTCAAAAAGGTCAGGTGAGCACTAGGTACTTTACAAAATTGTTGAAAATGGCGGTCAACGATTTTCGTTTGTTTTTATCAAAAAATTATTGATTCAAATCGAATTTTATATCAAATCAAAGGGTTAAAAAGAGGCTACCTTTTTAATAAAATTATTTAAAATGGTGACCGAAAGTTGGTATTTGTTTTTGTCAAGAAAAATATAAAATTATATCGAGTTTGATGACAAAAAAAATGATTCAAAACGGTGGCCGACGATTGTCATTTGTTTTTATAAAAATGTCAGAATCCTATTGAAGTATGATATCAAATTAAATGTCTTGATGAGGGCTGTTACAGGATTGTTCAAAATGGAAACCAACGATCGTCATTTGTTTATATCATAAAATTGTTCAAATCACATTGATTTTGATATCAAAGTATAAAGGCCTTGATGATGAGGACTGATTTACACAATAAGTGATAAAATGATAGTGGATGATTAGCTTCTGTTTTTTTTCTCAAAATAACATAATCATTTAAAATTTGATATCAAATTAAAGGTTTAGATAAGGGTTGACAATATTGTTCAAAATGACGTTCGACAATCGTCTTTTGGTTTTTATTTTATTACACATTCTATTTTAAAATTTTAATGGCTTAGCTAAATTTTATATTGAAGAAGGAGGTTGAATAATATGAAGTTTTAATTAAATAATTATAATTTCATCATAAGAAAAGATTACATTTTTTTCGGTAGAGTCTAAATGTTAAAATTGTTACAATTGCGGGTCCTAACGCTTCTTATGTATTAAAAGGCATGATGCACTATATTTTCAGTAGCTTAGCAACCGTTTTTCAAATCGCCTCAACCTAAACGGCTCAACCGATTTTGATAAACTTTTTTTATTTGATAGAGGTTAATCAGACGTAGTGCTTTTTTAGTATATAAATATTGTAGATGACGTGGTAGTCGAAGGACAGTTGAAAAACAGTGACTTTTTGAGTCCTTGGATACAGTCATTTCTAATTAAATAAATTTATGTGTCTTATTATAGATCAATAGAGGATGGTTCATTCTATAGGTTTGCCAAATATCCATATCCATATTAATTAATAACTGAAAATTTAACAAAAAAGTTATGAGAGTGTGCCATGATTATATTTGTTATATAAATTTTTTAATAACTAAATAAATTTTATTATAAAAAAAAAATGGTCGTCAAGGTTCGTGTGAAAATAAAAATTGACGTGCCGAGAGGTAAACCCTTCCCAGCGTGGTTCATTTAATTTTTCATTTACCTATCCTGTTGAACTTCGGTTGCGCGCGCATGCTTGGGCATTCGGTTTAGAGGAAGTGAGTACGGTAGATACAAAGTAACATGTGTTGAGTGAGACGACACAACTGCTACGCTGTGACAATAGAAAGTGCGGCTAGTTGAAGTTTGACATTTCTTATTTTAAATTTTTTAAATGTAGGGGATAAGTTTAATTCAATTTAATGACATTGCACAATTTGAACAATTTAGTACGCAACAGACATGAAACAAATGAATAAAATCGTAAAAAAATTGAAATTAAATTTTGACATTTGTACAAATCTGTCAAAATACGCCCGCATCACCAGGATTGGTCTATTGATGTCATATCCTTTTGCCACAAGCATGCGCACAGCGTACTGCGCACAGTGTACTCACTCAACACAATGTTACTGTGTATCTATCGCACTCACTCCTTCTGACAGGATAGGTCAATTGCGAGGTTAGGCATTCAGTACGCACTTTCACAGTTTATACCAGTCATGCGCAGACGGCAGTTTTCAGTAGTTCTCTGTTAGCTCTCCGCTTGTTTTGCCAGCGTGGTGGGGATTGTCCACCCTGGCATCACACGGTTCACGGTTGTGGCATCAGACACTGAGTTGAGTCGTACTGATGAGGTCTCAAAGACCGAAACAGCTGTCTACGACTGTACTCTGTCTGTTGTATTTGTTGTATTTCTGGGTCTATGTCTTGTTTGGTATATATGAAAGCATTTGAAAAGGACTTTCAAAAAAAGAAATCCAAAATGGACGCCATTCACAGTCCACCATTTTGAACACGAAGTTGTCCGACCCATGTCGTTTTAATAACTAAATAAATTTTAAACACAAAATTGTCCGAATCATGTCGTGTTTGATATCATATAAAATCATTTTTGAAAAAGACTTTTGAAAAAAGAAATCGAAAATGGCCACCAATCAAGGGCCATTATTTTGAACACGAAGTTGTCCGACCTATGTCTTGTTTGGTATCATATGAAAGCATTCGACAAGGACTTTCGAAAAAAGAAATCCAAAATGGCCGCCATTCACCGTCCACCATTTTGAACACGAAGTTGTCCGACCCATGTCGTGTTTGGTACCATATGAAAGCATTTGAAAAGGACTTTCGAAAAAAGAAATCAAAAATGGCCGCCATTCAACGTCCACCATTTTGAACACGAAATTGTCTGAACCATGTCGTGTTTGGTATCATATGAAAGCATTTGACAAGGACTTTCGAAAAAAGAAATCCAAAATGGCCGCCATTCAACGTCCACCATTTTGAACACGAAGTTGTCCGACCCATGTCGTGTTTGGTATCATATGAAAGCATTTGAAAAGGACTTTCAAAAAAAGAAATCCAAAATGGCCACCATTCAACGTCCACCATTTTGAACACGAAGTTGTCCGAATCATGTCGTTTGGTATCATATTATGAAATCATTTGAAAAGGACTTTCCAAGAAAGAAATCCAAAATTGTGGCTAATCAACAGCCACCATTTTAAACAAAAAATAATAATAATCTAATCGATGCCATAGAACTGTTAAAGAATTCTTACGAAAAACTTTGTTTTTGGAGGTTAATTTTTTTAAATTGAAAAATGGCATTCGATAATTGGAAATCGTGGACTTTCGAAAAAAGAAATAAAAAATGGCCGCCAATCTAAAACCACTATTTTGAACACGAAGTTGTCCGAACCATCTCGTGTTTGGTATCATATAAAAGCATTCGAAAAGGACTTTCGAAAAAAGAAATCCAAACTGGTCGCCAATCAACGGCCACCATTTTCAACACGAAGTTGTCCGAAGCATCTCGTGTTTGGTATCATATTATTATGAAAGCATTTGAAAAGAACTTTTAGAAAAGAAATCAAAAATGACCGCCAATGAACGACCATCATTTTGAACACGAAGTTGTCCGAACCATGTCGTGTTTGGTATCTTATGAAAGCATTTTAATCTAAATGTGAAATTGGATGCATTTGAGGCCCGAAGGGCCGAATCCCTTCAGGGTCCGCGAAGCTTGAGCCCGCGAAGCGGGCGAATTCCCCTTGTCGCGCGGCAGCGCGACCTAGCCGAAGGCCCGCGTAGCGGGGCCTGACGCTAGTCTTATATACTAAAAGGCTTAAAGTTGTTGATTTTTTCGTCAAACTAGCAACGCATTTAGAACTGCACAACGTTATGAATGAATTATCCGATTTTCATGATTTTTTTACGAGGTGATAGAGGGTGTCGAGACGCAAAAACCTTTGTATAGTTCAATTGTTTTTGATTTTCTTTTGTTTGAGAAAAATGCCAAAAACTGACTTTTTGATTTTCGTTAATAACAAATGAATGGTTTAATCTATCGATTTAAAAATTGGTATACATAGTAAGGGAATAATAGGGAGTCCATGCGACCAAGTCTCAATGTTCCAGATATAATAGTTTTTTAGTTATTAATGAAAAACTGAGATTTCATCAGTGAATCAGTGCTTTGAATGCTCAAATGTTCAACAACTGACTGTTGAATAAAAAAACAATGCTACATTGTGTCAAACTGACGTTTACAATTCGAGATTTCAAATGCACTTTTCTTAATTAATAGAAGAAATTTGTTAATTATATTGAGTTATAATAGAAGGAGCGTAAATATTTTTAATATTTTCATCAATTTTAGTACTACTTTAAAAAAATTAATTTTATTTTGACAGTCATTACAAAGTACAGTCACAGAAAAAGACGTCAGAAGTTTTAGTACATTCAGGGTAAAAATTGTTAACATATTTGGGAAAAAAACAATTCTATGTTCTGTCAAACTGACGTTTACAGTTTACAATTCGATATTTCAGATGCATATATCTTACGTTATATTAGTAATAGAAGCAATTTGTAAATTATATTAAGTAATAATCGAAATAATCACTTTTTTTGTATTTTTATCAATATTAGTATTTTTTAAAATATTTATTTTATTTTGACAGTTGTATCAGGTACAGTCCCAACTAAAGAAGTGAGCACTAACATTATAAAATTGTTGAAAATGGCGACCAACAATAATTTGTTTTTATTAAAAAATCATAACGAGTTTGATATCAAATTCAGGGGCTAGATAAGGGCTACCTAATTAATAAAATTATTGAAAATGGTGGCCGACGATTGTCATTTATTTTTTTAACCCAGATAAAGCCACCGTCCTTTTAAAAGGACACTATTTAAATATCTAAAACTTACATAGTTAGGCTTTTGTTTTCAAGATGGCGCTATATATTTTTTAAATAACAATATTTACTTCACTGGAATCAGCAGATGTTGGACATGTAGTTGTATTGTTTATATGACAATTGTTTGTCAATATTTTTAAATCTGGGAAGATCAGAAACATGGATAATTGGACGTGATTGTATAGTGTTTATCAATATTGTAAATTTAGATTATTGTACAAATAAAAGATAAAAATGCTTTAAATTTTACATATTAGTGAACATTACCTTAATTTTTTTTATTATCTTGAGTTATTATTACAACAAATTGGCTGTCCTTTATAAAGGACAGTGGCAAAATATATGTCTAAACATATTAGATATAGGAAACGGTTACTAACGTTACACGAAAGATAGTGTTTTTTTCAATTGCGTCTAATAATATTCAAGTATTTCCAACATTTTCGGCGATTAGTTGATCTTGGTATATTAGAACCGTTTAGAAAAATTACAAAAAGGGGCCCAAATAGATCAGCGGCAAATTACATGATTGTTCCAGATTTGATGAAACTGACCATCTTACAATTTATCAAGATAAGCAAACAAGTTGCTGTTTATGCCATAAAAAAACAACTAATGCTGCATTGCACTACACCATAAAGAATGTTTGGCAGCTTACCATGTATGTTACATTTTGTAATTGTTAAGAAACAGTGGCGTACCCAGACATTAGTCTTGGGGGGGGGATATGAAAATGAAAATGTTTTGTACAATATATTAAGGGATGAAATCCAAGGAAGGTTTTCAAGTAAAAGCGTCTTTCTTCTCTTTCTTTATTTATATAATAGGTCGACCGGTTTCGGATATTATAATATCCATCTTCAGGACAAGACTACAAAGTAATATACAATTAGTGTCAACACCAATTGGCTACGTCCAATACAAAAATACAAATATAACACAAATAAAATTATACAAATAAATAAATATAAATAGTGACGCAAATTATCAATATTGCTTGGTACTGAAATTATTAAGAATACGACATGAATGACTAGTGAGAGTAGTAATAATGTAAAACAAATTTTTTTTAAAAATGGACTACATAGTGACTAGAGTTTTTTGTTTTTTAAAAAATCATTCATCAACATTACAATGTAAAATAACTAAAAAATACTTACAAAAAAGCATAGGAGACAGTTTGATGATGATGATGAAGCAGTCGCAAAAATACATGTTTCTCATGTGATTATTGAAAAAACAACAGATAACGTAAAAAAAGAAGTTGAAAAACTTCGAGTCGCCAAGTGTACGAACAACCACACAACAGGAAGTCAAAAGTGTCAAACGCACATTTAAATAGCAGAATTAGATATGAGTGACGTTGCAAAAGGTAAATATAGTTGAAAAAACTTTGCAAAAAATAAAAACTGAGCAATGTAAATAACCCTGATAACATAATGGAAGAAGAAGAGGTTTTTGTTTACTAATACAATATTGAATTGTAAGTTTTTTGAAAAAGAAAAATTTTTTTAAAAAAAAATTATTTAGAATTATCAACTTTGTCCTCGCGTAAACCATGATCTCAACAAAGGTGAGTATTCATCTAATGGTGTTTGTTCATTTAAACAATTTTGATTTATGTCCTTGCGTGCTTCAAGGATTTCGATGTTTTCTAAAGTGTTAAGCTTTGGTCCTTTGTTACAGATATGCAGGGTTTGAAATTTGTTTATATCAAACTGATGGTTGGTTTCAAAAATATGTTCCGCAAAACTGGAAAAACCTCTACCAGTCTTTAAACAATTTATAAGTTCTTTAAATCTGGTATGGAAATTTCTACCTGTTTGACCTACATAAGTTGCATTACATTCGTCGCACACTAATTTGTAAACATCTGAAGATTGTAAGGTATTGGTGGTATCTACTTTTTTGCATAACTCTTTTTTTAAACTATTCAATGGTTTAAATGCCAACTCCACGTTGAGGTTATGTTTTACGATTATGTTGTTTAATTTGTAACAAATGTCACCGATGAAAGTAAGGCTGATAAATCTTTTTGTATCGTTTTCAAAATGTAATGTTGGGTAAGCTAATTGTGATCTCAGTTTAGTTTGCTTTTTATTAATTAATTTATCTATGGTCACTGTGCTGAAATTGTTTGCTGTTGCAAGTTGTTTTATAATTTTATAATCTGTTATAACAGATTTCAATTCGGCATTTATCGCAAACCAACACAAACTGACGACACAATAAATAACCTATCACACCATTGTTACCAGCACAAAATTTCATGTTTCAATTCACACATACACAGAATGCTAACTTTGCCATTGTCGCCAGATGAGATCACCAAAGAAACCCAAATTATAAAACAACTTGCAACAGCAAACAATTTCAGCACAGTGACCATAGATAAATTAATTAATAAAAAGCAAACTAAACTGAGATCACAATTAGCTTACCCAACATTACATTTTGAAAACGATACAAAAAGATTTATCAGCCTTACTTTCATCGGTGACATTTGTTACAAATTAAACAACATAATCGTAAAACATAACCTCAACGTGGAGTTGGCATTTAAACCATTGAATAGTTTAAAAAAAGAGTTATGCAAAAAAGTAGATACCACCAATACCTTACAATCTTCAGGTGTTTACAAATTAGTGTGCGACGAATGTAATGCAACTTATGTAGGTCAAACAGGTAGAAATTTCCATACCAGATTTAAAGAACATATAAATTGTTTAAAGACTGGTAGAGGTTTTTCCAGTTTTGCGGAACATATTTTTGAAACCAACCATCAGTTTGATATAAACAAATTTCAAACCCTGCATATCTGTAACAATGGACCAAAGCTTAACACTTTAGAAAACATCGAAATCCTTGAAGCACGCAAGGACATAAATCAAAATTGTTTAAATGAACAAACACCATTAGATGAATACTCACCTTTGTTGAGATCATGGTTTACGCGAGGACAAAGTTGATAATTCTAAATAATTTTTTTTTAAAAAAAATTTTCTTTTTCAAAAAACTTACAATTCAATATTGTATTAGTAAACAAAAACCTCTTCTTCTTCCATTATGTTATCAGGGTTATTTACATTGCTCAGTTTTTATTTTTTGCAAAGTTTTTTCAACTATATTTACCTTTTGCAACGTCACTCATATCTAATTCTGCTATTTAAATGTGCGTTTGACACTTTTGAATTCCTGTTGTGTGGTTGTTCGTACACTTGGCGACTCGAAGTTTTTCAACTTCTTTTTTTACGTTATCTGTTGTTTTTTCAATAATCACATGAGAAACATGTATTTTTGCGACTGCTTCATCATCATCAAACTGTCTCCTATGCTTTTTTGTAAGTATTTTTTAGTTACTTTACATTGTTATGTTGATGTATGATTTTTAAAAAAACAAAAAACTCTAGTCACTATGTAGTCCATTTTTAAAAAAATTTGTTTTACATTATTACTACTCTCACTAGTCATTCATGTCGTATTCTTAATAATTTCAGTACCAAGCAATATTGATAATTTGCGTCACTATTTATATTTATTTATTTGTATAATTTTATTTGTGTTATATTTGTATTTTTGTATTGGACGTAGCCAATTGGTGTTGACACTAATTGTATATTACTTTGTAGTCTTGTCCTGAAGATGGATATTATAATATCCGAAACCGGTCGACCTATTATATAAATAAAGAAAGTGAAGAAAGACGCTTTTACTTGAAAACCTTCCTTGGATTTCATCCCTTAATATAAATTACACTTCACGTTTGTGGGCATCTACTTTTTTCTACAATTTTGTACAATAATTGAAACAAATTTTGCGATATCGGATATCTTGCAGTCCTTTCAGTGGTGACGATGTTTTTTTACAATTATAAATTATATTATAAGAAAAAGCGCCGCAGGCGAAAATGTTATGTTTTATAAGGTCAAATACTTGAAAAATGTATTTTTAGATATACATAACAGCACGGTTTTCCCTCTTCTACGTGCAAAATAAATAAAAAATTCATGAATTTGTATAATAATAACAGAAAAAAAGATTTTTCTTAGAGCTGGGGGAGGGATATATCCCCTTTATTCCCCCCCCCCCCACCGTAAATACGCCACTGTTAAGAAATCTTATCAGTATTCATAAATAATTATTAAATCCAAATTACAATGCTTTATTATTTACGTATGTGCACTAACATTATTAAAAAATTTTTGAATAATGTACGAGACAGATCGCTTATAACGCCACTGTCCTTTTAAAAGGACACCCATTTTTGATAAAACTGAAGTATTTAAAAACTTTTTTTTTCTTAATTTCTCGTTTTTTTATCATTTTGAACATATTTTATGATGAAATTGTTGTGAATTAGAAAAAAATATATTTCGGCCTTAAGTGGGTTAAAAACAATATAGAATTATATCAAGTTAGATATCAAATAAAGGGCTGAAAATGGGCTACCTAATTAATAAAATAATTTAAATCGGTCAGGTAAGCAATACTTTATAAAATTGTTGAAAATGGCGACCAAGGATTGTCATTTGTTTTTAAGAAAAAATCATATCGAGTTTGATATCAAATTCAAGGGCTACCTAATTAATAAAATTATTTAAAATGGTGGCCGACGTTTGTCATTTATTTTTTTTAAAACAATATAGAATTATATCAAGTTTAATATCAAATTAAAGGGTTGAAAATGGGCTACTTCATTAATAAAATAATATAAATCGATCAGGTGAGCACAACTTTATAAAATTGTTGAAAATGGCGACCAACGATTGTCATATGTTTCTATCAAAAAATCATGTCGAGTTTGATATCAAATTCAAGGGCTGGATAAGGGCTACCTAATTAATAAAATTATTTAAAATGGTGGCCGACGATCGTCATTTATTTTTATCAAAAACAATATAGAATTATATCAGTTTGATATCAAATTAAAGGGCTGGACATGGGATACCTAATTAATAAAATTATTTAAAATGGTGGCCGACGTTTGTCTTTTTTTTTAAACAATATAGAATTATATCAAGTTTGATATCAAATTAAAGGGTTGAAAATGGGCTACCTCATTAATAAAATAATATAAATCGATCAGGTGAGTACAACTTTATAAAATTGTTGAAAATGGCGACCAACGATTGTCATTTGTAAGTAATTACATATCATTATATCATTACATTACATATCAAAAAATCATGTCGTTTGATATCAAATTCAAGGGCTGGATAAGGGCTACCTAATTAATAAAATTATTTAAAATGGTGGCCGACGATCGTCATTTATTTTTATCAAAAACAATATAGAATTATATCAGTTTGATATCAAATTAAAGGGCTGGCCATGGGCTACCTAATTAATAAAATAATTTAAATCGGTCAGGTGAGCACTACTTTATAAAATTGTTGAAAATGGCGACCGATTGTCATTTGTTTTTATCAAAAAATTATTAAATCAAATCGAATTTGATTAAAAATTAAAGGGTTAAAAATAAATGCTACCTTATTAATAAAATTATTTAAAATGGTGGCAGACGATTAACAATTGTTTTCAATTTTAAAAAAACAATTCGAGTTTGACGTCAAATTAAAGAGCTAGATGAGGAATAATTAATAAAATTATTTAAAATGGTGGCCGACGATTGTCTTTTGTTTTTAAAAAAATATGTTAGAATCATACCTATTGAGTATGATATCAAATCAAATATCTTGATAAAAGAGCTAATACAAGATTGTTCAAAATGGAGACCGCCGATCGTCATTTGTTTATATCTTAAAATTGTAAAAAAGTAAAGGTCTTGATCTTGCTGATGAGGAGTGATATACACAATAAGTGATAAATATGATAGTGGGTGATTATGATTAGCTTCTGTTTTTTTCCTTTCAAAATAGTAAAATCATTTCAAGTTTGTTATATCAAATATAAGGTTTTGATATTTTTTTTCGTTAGAGTCTAAATGGTTAAATCGTTATAATTGAGGCACGAAGTGCCGAATCCTTTCATATTCAGAGTCCGCGGAGCTTGAGCCCGCGAAGCGGGCGAATCCCCCTTGTCGCGCGGGAGTTCGACCTAGCTGAAGGCCCGCGTAGCGGGGCCTGACGCTAGTATTAAACTATTTACAGTGTTGCCAATGGTATAAACTTATAATAATATAAATGTTGCCAAACTAATAATATAATATATCATCTCCCCTTTCAATATTTATAAAACTAAACCTAATGAAGAAAATACTTCTTTAAAGAGAAACTACAAAATTATTCCGATACATATTTGTCTGGAGGTCTGGAGATCCTCCCTGACCGGGTTACATATAATTGTGAATTTGGTACCATTACATTTTCAATTTTATTAGTATCATCATCATTCATTAATTTTAATTTTGGTTCATGATATGATTTTCTCAGATCAATGGTATTACGTCGTTTTATGCGATTATGTTCATCTTTAATTACATAAGATCTAGGTGTACTATGTTTACTTATTATCTTTGCAGGTTTCCAAATTTTGTTTTCTCAATATGTAATATTTTGATCTTTGTGAAAATCATAACTTCTTATTTTAGAATTTCTGTCATAATACATTTTATTTCTGTGACTTTTCTGAATTAATGTTTCTCTAAAGTTATTCACAATTTGTGGTTTTAATAAATTTGAATGAATTGGTAGTTTTGTTTTTGTACGTCTATTAAATAATAACTGTGACGGTGAATACTGTGTGCCTAACACTGGCGTATTACGGTATTCTAAAATCATTAATTCTATCTCTATACCTCCTTCCTCAGACTTTTTAAACATATTTTTGCATATACCTACACCCTTCTCGGCTAACCCATTGCTTTTTGGATAATAGGGACTTGAAGTTATAATTTCAAAATTCCAAGAAGCAGAAAATTGTTTAAAATGAATGGAATTGAATGGATTGTTATCAGCTACCAATGTTTTTGGCACTCCATGAGTTGAAAAAATAGTTTTTAAAATGTCAATAATTTCATGTGCAGTTTTTGATTTTAATTTAATCAATTCAATCCACTTAGAATAATAATCAACTAAAACAAGATAATTTATATTACCATATTGCAATATGTCACATGCTACTTTCTCAAATGGTAGTTCAGGTATGTCTTGAATTATCATTGGTTCTTTTGTGTTACGGCGTCTAAATTTTTCACATACTCGGCATTTTGAAATTTCATTTTCAATATCTTTTTGCATATTAGGCCAGTAAAGTAAAGATTTCGCTCGACTTAAAGTTTTGGTAATACCAAAATGTGATTCATGTAACATTTGTAATATTTTTGATCGCAACTTTAATGGAACAATTATCTTGTTGTTAAGAAACACTAAATCGTCTTCAACAAAAATATTATTCTTAAAGTTGTAGTAAAATTTTACCTTATTGTCTACTTTAGATTTATGATTAGGCCATCCATTTTTGAAAATAGCGACTAATTTGTTTAGAACATAATCATTTTTAGATTTGTTTTTTAATTCTAATTTTTGTGGGAAGTGGAACATACCGAGGTGGAGCGAATTTTGTTTTGTTTCTGTATGTTCTTAACTACTCACATGCCAAATTTCACTTGGTTATGTATTAGTCTTGGGTTTCAATCAATTTTTGACTGGACTATTGACAAATAGAAAGTTCTAAGTGTCTACTTCAATATGTCAAAAATTGCATGCATCGTCTGCGACACTGTTCAATGTGCCGCTTCATATATAACTTCAGAAAATTCAACAGTCAGTGCAGTACAGCCTTATTTCAAATTTCATAAATATAAATAATCGTACGGTTAATAAAGAAATAATCTTTCAAAACTTACAATCCAATAAAATATGACCAATAAAATGTGAAGCTGTAACTTAATTACACGATTTATTATTCAAAATAAAAACATTCAAATCACTGCTGCGTAAAATTGATAATTTTGGACATACGGCCCTACTGCATTACATGTGCGATATATGTTTTCATACTATTTTAAAACGATCTAGATCGTATAGAGGAAAAAGAAACCGATGTTAAACATTTACAAAAAATTGTTGGTGTTGACGAAAATATCTCGCTATATTATAAGAATGCTTTCAATAAAACTTCAGAAACTTTTGTTATTCATAGTGATGATTCTGAATAAAATATACTGTTCTGAACGTCTGAACCTATGTACCTTGAAACTAAGTATTTTATTTTGTAAAAAAAACATGATTAATAAGCGTTTATAATAAACATTTTGTTAAATTTAATACATTGTATGTTATTTGAATGTCACTAGATTTGTTTCCAATAGAAGTCATATCCAAATTTTAAGTCATAACGCATCATATCCATAATTAAAACTGGTGTATAATTTTGTTAATAGGTACAACATGCAAAATTTTATTTTCTATTAACTCTGTTAAATGTGTGTTCACTCAGTAATATAATGTGTGGGTTATGGTCCTTGATTAATACTTCTAAATTTTCCTAGCTATTTGTAAGTCCTTGAATATTAATGTAGATAGCTTTATTTTCTACCAAATTCTGTAATTGTTATACGATTTCTTCTGCCTTCTATTTTTCTTTTATTAGTCGAACAGTTCTTACTCCATGCAGAATGCTTATTGTCAATATTTAAATTTAAACTTTTTGATGTGTGAAGTGTAAGTGAAATGTCGAATGAATACATTTCAATTCATTACTGTAACAATTTTCAGCTTTATGTCCTAGTTCGGACACTTGCCGCAATATACGTTTTCATATGTGCATTTCTTTTGTGTGTGGTTGAATTTCTAGCAATTAAAGCAGTGGTAAATTCCCAGATCTTCTTCAATATTATATCGTCTCCACCCGTGGTTATAATACCTTTTCCACCATTTATAATTTCTATTGCTTCATTGCTGTTATTGTCAGTATTCTTTGATTTAACTTCTATCCATTTTTGATTGTTTGTATTTTCGCTGCATATGAAGTTTTATCATGAAGTTACATCATTAATTTAGTCTTTTATTCTTTCTTCTAACTCTAATTCCATAATTAGATTCATCTTATCTACCATTATTTGATGCGGATCGTTTAAACATGCGTCACATACATATTTTACATTTTTGTATTGCAATATATTTTCAAAACATCTTTAGTAATTTTTACACATTTATAATGAAATTTTAATATGTAACAGTTTTTCTCGTAATGTTCCCATTTACAAGAACAAGAAAAACGTACGCAGCCCCCAAAAATACCCATAAAATAAGAGACGCTGACGACGGAACGTCCGGGACTTTTAGTATGTTCTTCAGGGCATCAAATAGTACAAGTGTGCAAATTTTCAGCTTCACACTATTTAGTGCAAGGTTAAAACCTAAAATGACTAGCCTATGGAGGATATTTTAGAAATTGCAATGTTGTTAACGATGGTAGCGAGTCAATTAAAGAGCTGTTGGATATTAAAGAAATTGATATTATAGCCATAAAAGCTACAATGGAACTGTTTTATAAAGGATATGGTGAGTTAGCTATTCAATTAAAAGAGCTGTTGGATATTAAAGAAATTGATATTATAGCCATAAAAGCTACAATTGAACTGTTATTGAAGTGTGTTACATACTTTTTTTTCTATGAAAGTGGGAAATATTCAAAATTAATAAAAACATTGAAAATAAAATATTTTCAAATTTAAGAAAATTAAATCAGGTAGGCTTGTTGTCAGAGCTGAAAACAATAACAATGTCTAAAAACTGACAGATCAATTTTGTAATTTTACATTTATGGTGTGATTTATTATAAAAATATTGACATTTCATGCAGAATGTTGTAGTGATATTGAAATTGAGTTTATTTACACTCCTTCGGACATTTTATGGCAATTGCAAATCTGAACTTTTGTCTCTGAAGTCAAAAATATCCTGAAATCTTTGACCTTCCAGTAACTGCACAATTTCTAGTTCAGCAAAATGATTTATGTCTCAAATTAAGTGAATATCGTCCATTTGAACATTTATTAGAACAAATAGTGTTTTAGATATGAAAAATGTACTTTTTGAAAAATTCGCACTCAATGTACAAAATGAGTGTTGAATTATTTTCACCACAGAGAAACTAAACTTACAGAGGCATGTGTCAAATCGGCGTGTAGCCACTTTAGTTTAGCACTCGACATCTTGGTTCGCCCCGTATAGGATTTGACATTTGAGTACCTATTAAGTTTTATTAAAATCTAAAGTATTAATTTAACGTGTGCAGCGTTTAGTTTGTTACTAGAACAGTAAGTAACGTATTTGTATGCATCCAATTTTAAATGTGAGGCGAACCAAGATGGCGCTCGCGCGTTTTTTCGTGTATATCCCTTCCGTCTCATGGCGGAACCTCCCTTGCCAACAAGTTTACATTCCCTCTGTATCATATATTATATTTATTTACTCTGTGATTTTCACCATTCAATGTTTCAAAAACCCACTTTCACCGTCAATTTTAATATCTGAAAACATGTGAATTCGCACTTTCGTAGAAAAATTTTATTTTGAGAAACATTTCCTAATTTTGAACGCCTGTCTCTCGGTACCTATTGGGTCAAAAATACGTTTATTTAATGTTCTTTTCAAAAATGAAAAAAATTTAATAGAACCCTATAGTTTTTGAGTTATAGACGAAAACCCGAAAAAAGGTAATAAAAATCGTGCCCCCTTTAATTTGGTAAAATCCGTTGATAGGAGAAACAAATTCTATAGACAATATCGGGTTTTTTATCCATCTGTATAGTCCGGTTTTATTAGGAGCAGATATTCAATTTCACATACAAAATGTCTTGAACGAATGTAGAGTGAGATTTTTAGATTACGACTTAAAATTTATAGAAAAACTAGCCAAAAACTATTATGTGGACAATTGTGTTACCAGTTAAAAGAAAAAGGTAGACATTGAGCGATTTGTGAATATTTCTAGAACAGTGATGGCAGAAGGTAAATTCGAACTTCGTGGTATTACGCCGATTCTGAATGCTGTGAAAAAATGCAATGTAATGTCTTTGCTCCTTGGGTTAAGATGGAAACGACAAAGTGATACTTTGCCAATCTGCGTGGATTGGCTAGGCAAAATTACTTTAAGGTAACGAAAAGAAGTATTTCATCAGTAACACATAGAATTTTTGACCCAATTGGTTTTATAGTCCAGTAACCTTGTCATGGTTATAATGGGCCTAAGTTGCATCAAGTGGTGGTAGTAGGTTTCTATTTTTTTTCTTGTATAGGATGTGACTGAGATACAAAATCCAAGTTTTCGACCTCGGCAACCCTCCGGAACACTTTTGAATATCTCAAAAACTGCTAAATTTTTGCACTTTTTTCGGTTTCTTACCATTTTGACTATGAAGGAGCACGATTTCGACAAAAACTATTCTATACATTTTTAAACTAGATTAAATTGTCTACAATCTAAGACCAGAATGGGCTCGGTAGTCCTAATAGTTTCCGAGATACATCTTTTCAAAGTTTGGCAAAATATACAGATTTGAAACACCAACCGTTTCTCTCTACAAAAATTTTACTATATTCTCTCGCGGAAGAACTTTAAATTTCAGCTCAAGAAGGACCATTGAAAATTTTTGACAGAATGTATCTTACAGAAAAAAGTACGAGGAATACAGTGCTGCAAACCGGAAGTCAATATCATTATTCATTCAGATATTATAGTTAATTAAACACAATAAACAAAAGAATAAACAAAATTTTTACTATATTCTCTCGGGGAAAAACTTTAAATTTCAGCTCAACCAAGACCACTGAAATTTTTTGGCACAATGTATCTTATAGAAAAAAGTCCGAGGAATTCAATCCTGCAAACCGGAAATTTCTATCATTATTCGTTCAGATAATATAGTTGATTAAAAACAATGAACAAAAGAGTAAACATAAATTTTACTAAATTTTCTCGCGGAAAAACTTTAAATTTCAGCTCAAGGAAGACCACTGAAAATTTTTGACAGAATGTATCTTATAGAAAAAATCTGACGTGGCTATCACACAACCTTCCGCCACATCTAGACTTTAAACAGAAATGTATACGTATACGTACAATCTGGTGCCTATTTAAAATATACAAATAAAAATCTAAAATATTCAAACACAGAAATTAGTATCACCTGAATCAAAAGATTCATTCACACGAAAACACTTCTGTGTTGAAGCAATCCTACGTTTAGTTAGGAACTACATTTAATATCTTAATTATGACTTATATAGCGCTAGTATGCCAACTTGTCACCCGTCTCATCTGTCAATATTTTTTATGCAAAAACAAAAATCAACCGAACATGGATTACAAGATTTCAATGTTTTATTTGATAAATTTATTTTTTAAATTTTACTGCAGTTCTTTAATGCTACCAGATAAAGACAATTTTTTTATAACGTGGATTGCAAATAACTTTTCCTCTTATTCTTATTACAAATAAATACTATATTTATCAAAATTTATAGAAATTTTTTACACTTAATCTTTTCAATCTTCAAAAAATATCACTTCCGGTGAAGATATTTGTACCAAAATCTAATGAGCTCTTCCTATTCGTATACAATTGTAAAATACCAAATATCAAAATTTTTGGGTAATTTGTATTTGAGTTATCCAACAGACGGCATCGGCCCGGACCACACACATACACACACACACACGCACACACACACATACATACATACATCATCGGGAAACTATCAAAAATGAGTTGTAAGGACCCTAATTCGTGCTCATCCACTAAAAACTCACTACCCGATTTTTTGCATGATTCCAATACCTTCCTTTACAGGTAAGCGGAAGGTAAAAAGTACGAGGAATTCAGTGCTTCAAACCGGAAGTCAATATCATTATTCGTTCAGATATTATAGTTAGTTGTTCCCCGAGAGAATATAGTGAAAATTTTGTTTATTCTTTTGTATATTGTGTTTAATTAACTATAATATCTGAACGAATAATGATATTGACTTCCGGTTTGCAGCACTGAATTCCTCGTACTTTTTTCTATAAGATACATTCTGTCAAAAAATTTCAGTTGCCTTGGTTGAGCTGAAATTTAAATTTTTTCCCCGAGAGAATATAGTAAAATTTTTGTTTATTCTTTTGTTTATTGTGTTTAATTAACTATAATATCTGAACGAATAATGATATTGACTTCCGGTTTGCAGCACTGAATTCCTCGTACTTTTTTCTATAAGTTACATTCTGTCAAAAATTTTCAATGGTCTTCCTTGAGCTGAAATTTAAAGTTCTTCCGCGAGAGAATATAGTAAAATTTTTGTAGAAGAGAAACGTTTGGTGTTTTAATCTGTATATTTTGCCAAACTTTGAAAAGCTGTATCTCGGAAACTATTAGGGCTACCGAGCCCATTCTGGTTTTAGATTGTAGACAATTTAATCTAGTTTAAAAATGTATAGAATGGTTTTTGTCGAAATCGTGCTCCTTCATAGTCAAAATGGTAAGAATCCGAAAAAAGTGCAAAAATTTAGCAGTTTTTGAGATATTCAAAAGTGTTCCGGAGGGTTGCCGAGGTCGAAAACTTGGATTTTGCATCTCAGTCACATCCTATACAAGAAAAAAAATAGAAACCTACTACCACCACTTGATGCAACTTACGATGTACTAGGTTACTGGACTATTAAATGTTGTGTAACACTTTTACCAAAACTTATGTTGCAAGAAACATGCCGATTACAACTTGGATGGGATTTAGAAGTACCTCAAGAAATAAAGAAAAGATCTTATCAGATATAAAAGTATCAAAATGGATGCTACAAAAGAAAATCAAGGTAATCGCAGCATTCATGTCTTCAGTGACGCCAATCAGTTATGTTACGTTACAGCAGTACATATGGTAATTATATTAAAACAAATGTTTATATTTTAAGAATTAAATTTTTTATATTTTTCAATGTTGTAAATCAGTTTTTGTTGGAATAAAATTATAAAACGAACAAAATATCTTTAATTTTTTACATTAAAATTAAGTTTACCTTTTGAATTATATATTTTTAAAATTTGTTTGTCCGAATTTAATCATATACTTGGTTGAATATGGATTTTAATCGTAAATACAGGGTGGAGCGCAGAAACTGTCTTTTTTTGAATACGGTTTGTGACTGGAGGTGATATCGTATAAAAGTGGGGATGGGCATAATGAACGCAGCAGTTCTTAAAGTATCTGCGTATGTACCCACTTAGTCGAAAACTTGAGGTGGACGGTAGAGCAGCGTGCGTTTGAGGTGGAAGCATATTTTTCAAATAACCGCTTCGAAATTCCGCTCGGAGGTCGTGTTCCTCCTCGGTCATCGATTGTTTTGTGGGTAGAGGCCCTCAGGACAACCGGAAGTGTGGGATCTCCATGAGAAACCACTTCACAGTAATAAGGTGACAGTATGGTGTGCGTTATCAAGAGTTGGGATTATTGGTCCATATTTTTTACTTCCTTGTACGAAGTAAGGAAGTATTGTAATCGCGAAAAATTTCGGTTCTCAGATTTTGACGGAAATATCCGTTTTGACCTTTTCTGAATCCATTATGACTAGTTTCGACGTGACGTCTGTACGTACGTACGTATGTACGTACGTACGTACGTACGTACGGACGTATGTGTGTCGCATAACTCAAATACGGTTAGACGTAGAAAGTTGAAATTTTGTATTTAGGACTGTTATAGCATCTAGTTGTGCACCTCCTATTTTTGGTTTCAGTCTACAAACCGGAAGTAGTACTTTTTAAAAATATTTCGATGAATATTTAATTTTAGACAATTTTTTTTATTTTAAATGAAAGATTATGTGATTATTACCTACAATCGGTATTTTATAAATATTTTTGTATCTGCTATCATTTAAAAATAATTAAAGTATATATTTATAATTTATAGTATTTCGGTATCTTGTAGTCCATGATCGATTAACATTTGTTACTACGTAAAATTTAAATGATTATGACATGACAGTGACAATAGTAAAATATGCTTTATATCTTCTTCTGCAGTTTAAATCAAATGACTAAAATATATTTGTGAGTATTAGTATAATAATAATAAAAATAATAATAATAAATTTATTGCCCAACAGAGATCCAATTACAGGGCAAAATATAATAAAATAATAAATAAGTAATACATAATGAAATCAAAATAGAATTAAAAATTAAAAGAAAAATATTTAAGCATATTACAAATAACACAGAAACAAGTGCATTAAAAAAAAGATATTATAGGAAAATATCCTCAAATTTTTTTTCGGCATTTACACACATTGTGTAGATGGGAGATCGCAACAGAACGTCAGTGTTGGATGCTGGCAGGTAGAAGGTCCCTGTATGCCTAGACGACAGTCGTGGGACGCGGAACAACACTCGAGAAAGAAGAAACGGAACATCCATCCTGTTGTGGAGCAGCATCCAGAGAAACCTTGCACTGGCCATCTCTCTCCTGGCTATTAAAGAGGGCATGGAATGTCGCTCAAGTAGAAGTTCTTGGTCCACTCCTCGCTCTGGATAAACCTTATCTAATTTAAAAGACAGAAACTTTAAAAACCTACGATGGATACGATCAAGGGCCAAACACTGGTAGGCATAGTGCGGATACCAAATTAAACATGCATATTCCAGTTTGCTCAAGACATACGCAAAATATAAAGATTTTAATACGGTAATATCATTAAACATTTTGGATATTCTCATTATGAAGCCTAAACTATAAAGTTAAAAGAATTTTTAATATTATTTTACATTTTAGTTATTAAGAAAAGTATGAACACACAAGGCGTACAAGGAAGTCATGTGGTGTCCACGTCAGATTTTTTGAGAATAACAATCAAGCAGTTACCGTCAATTCTCAGCGGTATGTGGACATGATTCAAAACTTTTTCGGACCAGCTCTTGAAGAAATGGGCCTACAAAATGTCTGGTTCCAACAGGATGGTGCCACGGCACACACGGCCAGAGCTTCGATTACAGTTGTGCGGGCAATGTTGACGACTCATCTCGATTCGAGGTGACATCCCGTGGGCGGCGCGCTGGCCCAATTTCACGCCATGTGATTTTTACTTCCTTGTACGGAGTAAAAAGGAAGTATTGTAATCGCGAAAATTTTTGGTTCTCAGATTTTGACGGAAATATCCGTTTTGACCTTTTCTGAATCCATTATGACTAGTTTCGTCGTAACGTCTGTACGTACGGACGGACGTATGTATGTCGCATAACTCAAATACGGTTAGTTTATAGTTTACACAAAATAATAAAAAGATTATATTTTAGTTTTATTATACAAGAAGTATATTCTTATACAAAAGGAAACACACAATTGACATTTGTATTTTACTGTTTTTCAACAACTATAATAATAATAATAATAATGTATATTTGTATCTAAAGCGTAGCTTATTACATTTTGGTACATTTTACGTTAAACATTTAAGTTTGTAAAGGTAAACATGCATAAAAAATAATTATTTTACTTATACATAAAATATAATGATTCTAATTAATTATTCTAAATTTAACTTTATATACATAGATATAATATGAAGAAAAAAAATGTCAATAAACTTGCATCTCGCATATATAACCCTTCGAGTATACACATTCTGTCTGTATCGGTCACTTTTGGTACGTCACTCGTATATTATAACGGTATAACAGGCCCTTCGCGATTTCTCACTAACACTGCAACTTTTAACGTTTTTTTTATTTTTTATTATTATTTAAATTTTAACTTTTTGCTTTTATATGTTTGATATTAGATTTTTAGATTTAAAAGTTTTCAACAAACGCTTTTAATTTTAGTGCTGTACTTGTAAAATTATAGATGTCGTAGATTTTTTTTATTGATATTTCCGCCAGTAGATCTCTGTTAAAATTCTCTTTTGTGCTGTCTCTGATATATTTTAATATAAATTCGGTCCTAACAGGAGAAAATATTGGGCAGCTAAAGAGGAAGTGGTCTAGTGTGTCAAATTCAAATTTATTGCACAAAGTACATATTTCATTAGTCTTGAATTTGAATGCTGTGCCGTTGTGGAAAATTTGTGTGCAAATGTTATTAGCTGTTCGAATCTGACTAACTACTCGCAAAATACGTAGAGAGACGTTATAGCTTAGGTAATTTTAAGTAGTTCTGTACAGTGCATAATCTGTGTTATGCGATGCCCTTATGATTCTTGTCGTGTCTTCAGTATCAAGTTGTTGAGCATAGGCATTTTTTATGTTCATCATTTCATTTTTTAATATAAGCGGATTTTGTTTGTCCCAAATCCAACCAAAGTTGGCTTTGATCAACATCTCTTGTAGGTTTTTTACCCAGATATATTTCCTTAGTTTCGAGCCTTCGAATTTAGTTTTCAGTTTATTGACAGAATTAATCAGGAAATTATAACATACTTTGACGTAGCGCGTTTCTGGCATTAATAGTATTTTATACCACCAATTGAGAGATCTTTCTAAAATTATAATTTCTAGTTTTACTTGTCCTGATTCCCGTCTGACAATATAGTTTGGTGTTGATTTGTGCCAGCAGTAGATGGATTTGAAATATTGACATTGGCTCATTTCTAATTTCTCTATGTGGTTTGCACCCCAAATTTCGGTTGCGTACAAAACAGTTGGAGCGATCGTTGAATGGAATAATTTCATAATTGTCTGCCAGTTGTAAATACCGCTTTTTGCCAACGTTTCTCTGATAGCGCCAGAGATACTATTTGCTTTGTTTATTGCGTTAATCGCTTGTTCGTTATATAGACCGGATGAGTTGAAAGTTACTCCCAGATATTTGTATTTCTTAGTAGGTTTGATCTCCCTGCCTTGACACATATATTTTCTTTTTACTTTAGGTGGTCTCCCATTATGAAAATGAATTATTTGGGTTTTTTCAGAATTGACTTTTAAGCAGAGTGAATTACAAAAGTTTTCGAGAACGTTTAGTTTTTTCTGAACATCTACAGGTGATCGCGCGAAGATGACTATATCGTCGGCATACTGTAGTGTTAAAATATCTATTTGTGGTGTAAGGTATATACCTTCAAGATTTTGATTTCTGAAGAAAGATTCCAAATCCGCAATGTAAAGAGCGAACAGAAGTGGGCTCGTGCATTCTCCTTGTAAAATTCCTGTTGTTATGGGAATGTTTTCTGTCCAATCGTTATTGACTTTTACTTGGAGATTGGCTTCTTTGTAGATATTCGACAATAATCTTATTATTTTAGCACTTACTCCAGAGTTGTATGCTTTCTTCCATAAAATTTCGTGATTAACCGAGTCGAAGGCCTTCTCAAAATCTACAAATATGGCATAGGTTCCTTCTTTGTTGCTTAGGAGACGGGATCTAGCAACCGTATCGAATACAAATAAATTATCGATACAAGAGCGATGCTTACGAAAGCCCGACTGTGCTTCTGGAAGTATATTGAAACTCTCTGCCCATGTTTGTAGCCGGTTGTTTATTATGAATGTGAATAGTTTCGTTATTGTGTTGACCAAAGCGATTCCCCTATAATTACTAATTTCTGACCGATCTCCTTTTTTGTGTATTAAAGACAGTGTGATGTTTTTTAACTGATTAGGGATATCCTCATCCACAAGGAATTTATTCATTAAATTTTTTAAGAAAATCCTTCCATTTTCTGGTAGATACTTAAGATGCTCGTTTGTAATATTGTCATTACCGGGGCTTTTTTCTTTTTTTAAACTTTTAATGGCGTATTCTAATTCATTTTGGGTAATATTTATGTCCAAGTATGGGTGAAGTACGTCAAAGTACTGTACCTCGCACGTTATTCTCGGTCCAAACCAAGTGAAGTAAAATTCTTGTACCTCTTCGACAACTAAAGGGATTTGACGATAACATGTTCTTTGAAGGGCTTTAAATGTTTTCCAGAATTGTTTTTGGTCTTTTATGTTTTCCAGAGTATGTTTTATATTTTCCTTATATATTTTTTTCTCTGACGAGATACTATTTTTATAATTTTTTTTTGCTTGGATATAAATATCTACACTTTCTTGGTCATAATTTTGATTTTTGCAGTTTTTCAGACTCTTGCTTGTAGCTTTCTTAAGTTCTTTTAGTGATTTGTTAAACCATGGTTTATTTGAGTGTGGGCCAACTGTTGAGGTTGTACTTTTCCTTATTAGGCCTGTGACAAGTGAAGTGTTCATAATTTTATCTTTTAATAAATTATACATATTAGTTGAATTGTGTTCTGTATTCTCAAGATTGCTAAATACGATTTCCATTACGCTTGAATATGCTTTGGAATTCTGCATATTATCAATTAATTTTAGTTTTTCAATTTTTTTGGTACTCTGGCTCTCCTGGGTATTTATTGACTTTAAATTTGTAACTGATAATGAAGTTATCATATGATCTGAGACTACGATATCAGTTAGTACAGTATAATTTGATATAATTGGGATCGCATTTGTATTTATCCATACCAGATCTATAGTACTCTTCCCTATAGAACTTAAGTAAGTGTAGTTAGCTGGTGAGTCGGTTATTGATCTTCCATTTAAAACAAACAGGTTTTCCTCTTCGCATATTTCCAACAAATCTTTTCCATTTTTGTTAATTTTGTTCTCCAATGCACTTCTTCTAGCTATCAGTTTAGAGTTGGAAAATATCCAGTTTTCAGCTTGATTTAGGTTTCCAATGCGCGCATTGTAATCACCTTCAATTATTAATGAGTGCTTTGGATATTTTTCTGTAAGTCCTTTCATCGTGTATGTGAATAGCTCCATAAGAATTTCAAAGTTGTAACTTGGAGAGAAGTACACGGTACCAAGAATTATATTTTCGCCATTTGCCTTTATTTCTAGGAATATCCAGTGCTGCTCGCTTTCTATGTACTTGATTGATAAATGCTCAGTTTTCAACAACTACGATTAATTGTTTTTTTAATCACATGTAATGTGATTACAGTTATTAAATATAACAAAAACAAAACAGAATAAACTTCAACACTCTCCCTTATTTAATAACGGCAGAACTCCCATAAATTTGCACAGGATCTGAAGTCTGTTAGAAAACAACGGTTTTGTCAGTAAATCTGCGAGTTGTTTTTCGGTGTCAACTCTTGAAATACTGATTTCTCCAGATGTCACCAATTCTCTAACGAAGAAGTGTCTGGTGTGAATATGTTTCGTTCTGCAATGTAGCTCTGGATTCTGTTCAAGTCGAACAGCGGCTTCGTTGTCAACTTGTAAATCTGGCGTTGTGTCCAGTTGATGAAGATCTGTCAGAAGTTTCTTGAGCTATACAATTTCTCGTGCGGCTTCATTGGCGGCTACAACTTCAGCCTCCGTAGTAGAAATGACAACTGAAGTTTGTAGTTGGCTTGTCCAGCTAACAGGTGCACCTGCGAACAAACAGAGCACACCCAACGTCGATCGTCCAGTCGTAGGATCTCCCGCATGGTCTGCGTCACTGTAACATTTTAGAACTCCCTCCTCAAGTACATTTTTGTATGTTAGCCCATGCTGCTGAGTCCCTTGCAGGTATCTAAAGATCCGTTTGACCTTGATCACATCACGTTGTGTTGGTTGCTCGAGTTTTCTCGATACCACTTCAACAGCATACGCTATGTCCGGTCGAGTTCCACACATCAAAAACATCAGTGCGCCCACAGCTTGTCTGTAAGGGAACTCGGTATTCAAGGGACTTTCTTCGGTATCGTTGTCCTTGATAATTGGAGTGTTTACAGCTCTGCAGCTGCTCATACCGAATCTTTCCAGGATTTTCTTCAAGTAGTTAGTTTGACTGACTTGTATGGAACCTTCTACTCTTCGGTTGATCTCCCAACCTAAGAAATTCGATGCTGGCTTGGAAGTAATTTGGAACTGCTTCTTTATATCATTTATAAATTGATCAAGTTCCTGCTGACTGCAATCAACCCGTCGTCTACATGGAGGACAAAGAAAATTTTGTTCGAACCATTGTGCTTCATAAAAAGTCACGGGTCTGCTTCGCTCTGCTGAAATCCTAATTTAATTATATACCTACTGATTTTTTCGTTCCAGCAGCGAGGAGTTTTAAACCATACAAGGATTTCTTTAAACGACAGACTCTACCAGAACCGTCGTTATATCCTTCAGGTTGTTTCATTAATATGGTCTCACTAAGTTCTCCATATAGAAATGCTGTACAAACATCTATCTGGCCAAGTACCATATTTTCCCTGGCAGCAGCACTCAGTAACGTACGAATAGTAGATGTTCTTGCCACAGGACTGAAGGTCTGGTCATAGTCAGTACCTATCTGTTGAGAAAAACCTTTAATTACCAGTCTGGCTTTAAATTTATCCACTGATCCATCTGCGTTCGTCTTAATCCTGTAAACCCATTTGCACGGTATTGCCTTTTTCACCGGTGGTAAATCCTCCATAGTCCAAGTTTCGTTTTCTTGAAGAGATGCCATTTCACGATCCATAGCTTGTTTCCAGTCCTCTTGTTCATTTGAATCCATCGCCTCCTTGAAAGTTCTTGGTTCTTCGAAAGTTGTCGAAACGTAAGTTACATAGTCCCCGTACTTCAGTGGACATGAAAGCTTAGATCGATCCCTTAGTTGTCGTCTAGCATCGACGGATATCTGCTGAAGCGAATCATTATTGACAATTCCCATGTCCTCTGTGTCATCTCGAATACTCCCATCTTCTTCATACTCTTCACTCTGCGGAAGTCTCGGTGTGGTCATCTTGCTGCGGTTCTGCAACTAGAGGTACATGATCATTAAAATTATTGTCAACTGGAAATTCTAGGCCTCTTCTTTGAATCAGTGTCTTCTCCTCAAAGGTGACGTCTCGAGACCTAATCAATTTTTCACGTTCAGAGCACCAGATTCGATATCCTTCATCGTTATCATAATCAATGAGAATACCCTTTTCAGCCTTTTTATCCATTTTCTTTCTACGTTGTTTAGGGACGTGAGCATAACAGGTAGATCCTATTATTCTTAAATGCTTGGTACCAGGTTTCTTCCCGTACCAAAGCTCAAATGGAGATTTCCCAGAGATAGTTGAAGGTCCGGTTCTGTTTAAAATATACGATGCTGAATTCACCATTTCAGCCCAAAGTTTTTGAGGAATCTTCCCGTGAGCATGCATCATTGCCCTTGCGGACTCTACAACTGTACGGTTCGCTCGCTCACTGCAACCGTTTTGCTCTGGAGTATACGGCATGGTTAACCGATGAACAATACCTTCCTTCTCAAGAACCTTTTTGACACAAGCGTTATCAAACTCACCCCCATTGTCGCTCAATATCTCCTTAATAACATGGCCAACAGTCTTAGTTTCAGATATAAATTGAGTCAATTTATTTACAACCTCTGACTTTTCTTTAATGAAGTAAATGGACCTAAACTTGGAGTAATCATCCTTAAAAAGAACGAAATAGCGATATCCAGACATTGAATTTTCAAATGGACCGCAAACATCCGTGTATATAAGCTCTCCCTGGATTGTAGCTCTTTCTTGTACCAAACGGAAGTCTATGAGCTTTTCCATAAACACATCCTTCACAAAGATCAGAGTCTGCTTTAACATTGATGTTCAAATCTTGAAGAATCATTGCCTTCACGTGACGTTTGTTTTGGTGTCCGTACCGGTCGTGATATAGTTGAAGTAGGTTTTCTTGTCTGACAACATTTACTTCAACTGAAGAGGAAGGTTTAATGCCTCGCATGGCCAACTTAAACAAACTTCCACCACGATCACGTGCACCTACCAGGATAACCTTTTCATTGACCTTGAAGTTACAAACTTCAGTTGTTGAAACAAACTTGCTTCCTGTTACCTTATCATGAGCTGCTAAAACAGAAAATAAATTCTTTTGAATTTTTGGAACATACCAAACGTCGCCCAATGTGAGATTGTGCCATTTTTCGTTCACTGTCGTTTGTATGTCGATCGCTCCCTTGCCAATGGCCTCGATTGTATCTCCACTAGCGGTAGTAACAGTATGTACAGTTTCAAATGGCTCAAAAGTTTTAAAGAAACTCTTGTTATTTGTAACGTGACTAGTAGCTCCATTATCCACGTACCAATCATCTCTGTCACAATCAGTGATCATCACAACTGACGTTACAGCAAGAAGAGTCATATTCGTTGAATTATTGTGTGACGAACCTGTAGTTTCTGATTTTGTGCTTGATTTTGGCGGTTTGCCATCTGCAATCCACTTTCGACAATTTTTGATGATATGACCAGGTTTCTTGCAATAATAACAAGTGAAATATTTCTTTTTCAGCTTAAAATCACTTTGTTTTTGTTTAGAAGAATTAAGTGTTAATGCTTCTCCAGCTGAAAGTTCAATTCCCTTACTTGACAGAGCTTTCTCATAGGCACAAAGTTGATTTGTTAAATTATCTATAGTTCTGTCATTACGGGATATTAACATCCAACTGGATTTAAACGAAAAATATTCTTCCGGTAAAGTACCCAGTATTTTGCATATCAAAAATAAATCAGGCATTTCGAGATTATTTTCTTTATCTTTACTCATTTCTTTCTTCAAGTCATTCCACAAATTCTTTAATTTAGACAAATGCGTAGCAATATCATCTCCAGGATTTTTCTTAAATCCAAAAAACTGCATACAAATATCATATACTTTATCTTCCGATACACCGTCAAACAATTTGTGAAGCTCAACCCAAACTTCTCGAGCAGTAGAAAGTCGCATTATTTTTTGCAAAGTTTCCTCTGACATATTAGACGTTAAGACAATTAAAGCATTGCTATCAGCTTTAAGGAATGATTCCATTGCATTTTTGTACGCTGACTTTTGTTCAGCAGTAGATTTTTCACCTAACGGCTCAGGTTTAACTAACCTCCCTTCGATGGCGTCAAGTGCACCTGAAAAGCTTCTTAGGCAAATACTAACTTTATATTTCCACGTACTCCAGTTACTCTTTCCTTCAAGAAAGCCGATGTTAATTATTCTAGTTGAATCCATTTCACGACGTCTTGGACAGCGACAAAAAAAAAGTCGTAAAATTTACCGTAGTTTTGATTCACAGCGCACCTGGGCCCATAACCTCTTATAGTTTACACAAAATTATAAAAAGATTATATTTTAGTTTTATTATACAAGAAGTATATTCTTATACAAAAGGAAACACACAATTGACATTTGTACTTTACTGTTTTTCAACAACTACGATTAATTGTTTTTTTAATCACATGTAATGTGATTACAGTTATTAAATATAACAAAAACAAAACAGAATAAACTTCAACAGTAGAAAGTTGAAATTTTGTATTTAGGACTTTATAGCATCTAGTTGTGCACCTCCTATTTTTTGTTTCAATCTACAAACCGGAAGTAGTACTTTTTTCAAATATTTCGATAAATATTTAATTTAAGACAAATTTTTTTATTTTAAATGAAAGATTATGTGATTATTACCTATAATCGGTATTTTATAAATATTTTTGTATCTGGTATCAATTAAGAATAATTAAAGTATATATTTATAATTTAGTATTTCGGTATCTTGTAGTTCATGATCGATTAACATTTGTTACTACGTAAAATTTAAATGATTATGACATGACAGTGACAATAGTAAAATATGCTTTATATCTTCTTCTGCAGTTTAAATAAAATGACTAAAATATATTTGAGAGTATAGTAGCAGTAGTAGTAGTAGTACCTACTTATATATTAATATATTTGTATAATAAGGTAAAAGAATAAAGTAGGTATGGGGGGAGGTCTTGTGGTGGCCACGTCAGATTTTTTAATATTATTTTACGTTTTAGTTATTAAGAAAAGTATGAACAGTTTAATAGGCGGACAAGGAAGTCATGTGGTGTCCACGTCAGATTTTTTTTATGGGGATATCTCAAGGCGGAGGTTTACAAACACCGGTCTAGAACCCTGCGTCGGCGGAAGATTCTTATTCGTCAGGAAATTGCCCGAATTCCGGTGGCCATGTTGGAACGTGTAAAGAGAAGCTTTAGAAATCGGTTGCATCAATGCATTGAGAACGGTGGCCGCCACCTCAAAGATATTTTGTTTAAAACTGTATGATGTAAAAAAAACTTTAAGTTATGTTCTTTAATTTTCAATAAATATTTTTTTCTATCTGCAATACTTTTTATTTTATTCACCTTCGAAAAAAGACAGTTTCTGCGCCCCAGCCTGTAGAAAGGAATAGAAGTACATCTACTGATAGCAAAAGCCATGATTACACCTAACAAACCAAATAAAATAATTTCGATTCCACGTATGGAGTTGCTTGGTGCGACAATTGGGGCATGATTATATAGGGTGTTTTTTTAGACGTGTGGTTTTCAAGAAGAAATAAAACGCATATAATTTAATGTTATGGCCAAGAATTTAGCTTTATTATAAAGATAAGGGTTTGCCATTATGTTTCAAAAATGATTTTGGGCAAGAGGCAGCCGCGGCTGGTTCGAATAAATTCCAGTCGAGAGGCCCAATTTCCGACCACTTTTGCAGCAATTGGGGCCGTATGTCAGCAATAACGCGCCGAATATTCTCTTCCAAGGCATCAATCGTTTCGGGCTTATCTGCGTAGACAAGCGACTTCACATAACCCCACAAGAAATAGTCCAGCGGTGTTAAATTTGAATTAAATTTTAAAAAAATAATTTTTTTTGTGAAAATCGGGATCGGTGGTCATCTCCTTTTGGGCTCATTCACGGACGTGCGACGCGCTTGATGGTCGTTTGGCTTCAATTCTTGCACGAGTTGGATTTTGTAAGCCCGCAAACCAAGATCCTTCTGCAAAATCTTCCATAAAGTGGATGGGCACAGCTCAAATTGTTGCGCGCGATGGCGGATGGACTCATTCAGGTCTTCTTCGATACTCTGCTCCACAGCAGCAATAGCGTCTTCGGTGCGCACTGTACGGCGTCTCTGAGGATGCGCATTATCCACTAGAGTAAACGTGGTGCGAAACCGATCCATGGTTGCTCGAATTACCGACTCTGCTGGGCGATTATGTCGACCGAATATTGGACGCAGCGCGCGATGCGTCGCGCGAACCGAACCATTATTTTGGTTTATAAATTTGCACGATTTGCAAACGTTGTTGAGGAGTAAGTCTATTCATTATGAAATGGCAAACCAAACTGAGCATAAATCAAGTGACAGCTGTCAAAAAGACCATCTCCGAAAAAAGTAGTGTCAACTTGAAAACCACATGTCTAAAAAAAACACCCTATACAATAATGTGATGAAGGAGTTAAATATGGACAATGTAGAAATGTATTTTTGGAGTAATTCGTCTAATATTATCGCTTTGATAAACATAGAAAATAACTGGGACGCTTTCGTAAGTAACAGAGTCAAAGAAGTTAAAACGTTGACCAATTATGAACTGTAGAAGCACAGTCCTAAGCATAATAATCCAGCAGATTTGTCTTCGAGAAGTTCTTCGGTAAGAAAACTGCTTGAATCAGAATGGTGGACGAGCCCATTGTGGTTATGTAAGCCCTCATCAGAATGGCCAAACTGTACTCCACAATATAATGAAGACGAAATTTCAACATTAATAAACAACTCAACTGTTAAGGTAGATAATTGGTGTTATGTTTTCTTTCAAAATATTCAAAAATCGTTAAAGAAATTATCGTACAAAATTACATAGAACAGTGTCAGAGTTTAATGCTGCAGAAAAATGTGTAATAAAATTAATTCAGAATGAATATTTCACGGAAACAACAAGAAAATTGATTAGAAAATTAAACGCGTTCACTGATTTGCAGTAGCTAAATTCAGGTCATGGTTATGATTTCAGAAAACCAATATTATTACCTGGACTACATGAAGTCGTGAAGAGATTCATCATAGAAAAACATAACGACTTAGGAGAACGGCGTTGAATGAGATCGGTAATTTCTGAATGCGTGAAATGCAAAAGAAATGAAGGGGAAAAATATAGGTATAGGATGTCCCAATAAGAATGCGTAATTTAAATTGTGCGCCATTTTCGTTTCTTTCGGTTGGTGACGCCTGCAATTGCTCAGTTGTCATCCAAAGACATTGCGGTTAGTGAAAATGAATCGCTTTTTTTTCTTCGAGAATGCGGCAGGTAATGCAATGACGGTGAATGGCGTACGTTATCGGAACATGATAAGTGAGTTTCTTTGGTCCCAATTGGAGGGAATGGATCTCGAAAATATGTGGTTCCAGCAAGATGGTGCCACCTGTCATACTGCGCGGGAGATCAGAATTGGCCACCAAGATCGTGCGACATGACGCCGTGTGACTTTTTTCTGTGGGGCTACGTGAAGTTACGTGTTTACGCGAACAAAACGAGAACGAATCCAGAGTTAAAGAACGAAATTGAGCGCGTCATTACGGAAATAGAGCCAGAAATGTGCGAAAATGTAATTAAAAATTTTGAAAAATGAGTAAAAGTTTGTCAACAAAATATTGGCGGACATTTGTTCGATATTGTATTCCACACATAACCGCATTATACTATACTGCCGTCCTTAGGAAAAAGGTCCTATCTGCAAAAACTTTGTTTAAGATATTTTATATAATTTTTTGGTGACCGGACAAAACAGAACAATGAAAAAACAGAACATGAAAAAACAGAACATGAAAAAACAGAACATGAAAAAAAAGAACATGAAAAAACAGAACAGTGAAAAAACAGAACAATGAAAAAAGAGAACAATGAAAAAACAGAACACTGAAAAAACAGAACAATGAAAAAAGAGAACAGTGAAAAAACAGAACACTGAAAAAACAGAACATTGATAAAACAGAACATGAAAAAACAGAATATGAAAAAAAAATAACAATTTGTTAGCTTTGATTAGTTTATGTCAAAAAAACGGAGTTCTGTTGGACTCAATTAGGGTTTTGTTAGTATTGATTAGTTTATTTTTTAAAAAACGGAGTTCTGTTGGACTCAATTAGGGTTTTGTTAGTATTGATTAGTTTATTTAAAAAAACGGAATTCTGTTGGACTCAATTAGGGTTTTGTTAGCTTTGATTAGTTTATGTCAAAAAAACGGAGTTCTGTTGGACTCAATTAGGGTTTTGTTAGTATTGATTAGTTTATTTTTAAAAAAAACGGAGTTCTGTTGGACTCAATTAGGGTTTTGTTAGTATTGATTAGTTTATTTAAAAAAACGGAATTCTGTTGGTCTCAATTAGGGTTTTGTTAGCTTTGATTAGTTTATGTCAAAAAAACGGAGTTCTGTTGGACTCAATTAGGGTTTTGTTAGTATTGATTAGTTTATTTTTAAAAAAACGGAGTTCTGTTGGACTCAATTAGGGTTTTGTTAGTATTGATTAGTTTATTTAAAAAAACGGAATTCTGTTGGACTCAATTAGGGTTTTGTTAGCTTTGATTAGTTTATGTCAAAAAAACGGAGTTCTGTTGGACTCAATTAGGGTTTTGTTAGTATTGATTAGTTTATTTTTAAAAAAACGGAGTTCTGTTGGACTCAATTAGGGTTTTGTTAGTATTGATTAGTTTATTTAAAAAAACGGAATTCTGTTGGACTCAATTAGGGTTTTGTTAGCTTTGATTAGTTTATGTCAAAAAAACGGAGTTCTGTTGGACTCAATTAGGGTTTTGTTAGTATTTATTAGTTTATTTTTAAAAAAACGGAGTTCTGTTGGACTCAATTAGGGTTTTGTTAGTATTGATTAGTTTATTTAAAAAAACGGAATTCTGTTGGACTCAATTAGGGTTTTGTTAGCTTTGATTAGTTTATGTCAAAAAAACGGAGTTCTGTTGGACTCAATTAGGGTTTTGTTAGTATTGATTAGTTTATTTTTAAAAAAACGGAGTTCTGTTGGACTCAATTAGGGTTTTGTTAGTATTGATTAGTTTATTTAAAAAAACGGAATTCTGTTGGACTCAATTAGGGTTTTGTTAGCTTTGATTAGTTTATGTCAAAAAAACGGAGTTCTGTTGGACTCAATTAGGGTTTTGTTAGTATTTATTAGTTTATTTTTAAAAAAACGGAGTTCTGTTGGACTCAATTAGGGTTTTGTTAGTATTGATTAGTTTATTTAAAAAAACGGAATTCTGTTGGACTCAATTAGGGTTTTGTTAGCTTTGATTAGTTTATGTCAAAAAAACGGAGTTCTGTTGGACTCAACAAGGTTTTTGTTAGCATAGATTAGTTTATGTGTTCTGTTTTTTCATGTTCTGTTTTATCAATGTTCTGTTTTTTCAGTGTTCTTTTTTTTCAGTGTTCTGTTTTTTCACTGTTCTGTTTTTTCATTGTTCTGTTTCTTCAGTGTTCTGTTTTTTCATTGTTCTGTTTTTTCATGTTCTGTTTTTTCATGTTCTGTTTTTTCATGTTCTGTTTTTTCGTGTTCTGTTTTTTCATTGTTCTGTTCTTTCATGGAATCAATTTTTTGTGTGGAAACAACTATGCGGATTTTTACTATTAAAATTGCTTTATATAAATATAATACCAATAATAATAAATTCTACATTTTCTTAGGGCAGCTGGACATTTTATTTTGGTATATATTTGTAATAATTTATGCAGATTACAAAATCTTAAAATTTGCAGATAGGACCTTCTTCCTATGGAGGGCAGTATACTAATTAGGTAGTTTAAAATAAAAATGTTTAAATTTTTCAAGTTACTAATGTGTTTTATTCAAAAATTAAATTGTGCGTTCTTATTGGGACAGCCTTTATAAACACCACCATGACCCTTAAATTGAGTAAAAGAAGCAGCTCCTTTTGAAGTGACAGGATTACACTCTAAAAAATATAGTGTTAAATTTAACACTAAACTAACCAAAAATAGTGTACCATCGAGGACAGAATATTTAGTGTTAACTTTTACTTTTCCAAGAATGGTTAATTTTAGTGTACTTTAACGAAAGTACAAACGGTTAAAAGTTACACGTTGAGAGTGTAAAAATTTTAGTGTAAAATATTAGTGTTACTATATAGTGTTAAAATAGGGTAAAATAAAAAGTAGGATTTGATGCAAAATATATTATAAATTTAATATTACATCCAGATTAAGTATACATTATGTTAGGTACCTACAATATACAGTAGACATATTATGTATAGTTTATAGAAATATGTATAATAATTGAAATACGTAATAGGATTGAAATAAGGTTATGATCGCTTTTGCTGAATTACATTGCTTCACACATGGGATCGGTGTTGTATTATCGATGACTCGTCGATGACAAGAAAATAGTTTGTTAGGTATAGCTCCGGGAATCGATCCTTCTGCGATTAGAAATGGTTGATTGGTTGTTTTTTTAGTATATCCTTTTCTAATTTGATAAATTATTCTGTAAAATATGTATTAAAAATAAATAAATTAATTAAATAACATGAATTTTCTAACTTACTAGTTTAAAAAGAATTATATTTCCGGCTTTTCCCAATAGATTCTTTAGGTATTTTGGATCTTCGTGTTGTAGCTGGTAACATCTCAACTGAAGCAAACATGGGCGCGGGTAAAATGGTCACATCCACATTAAAATATCTTCACGTGCAGTCACAATAATAATTAGGTTTATGCACCATTCCAAAATATGAAAGTATAGCAAAAAGATCAAACACTAAAACCAAATGAAACGTATAAAAACTAAACACAAACAACACAATATACTAACCCACGCCACTACGTCTGATCTGTACCAACTCTGTACATGAACAACGTGACCAGAACGTTGAAGGGTATTTTTACACTGAACGTGTTACTCTAATGTTTTATAACGGTAATATTACACTATCTTCAGAAATATCACACTGAAATAATTACTTTCGCACTATTATTGTGAAAAGTTCCATATCTAGTGTAAAATATTACACTAGTTCTTAGTGTACTTTTACCACATGCGTAGTGTAAAATGTAGTGTTGTTTTAACGAGTTTTTAGTGTAAAAATTAACACTAAATTTTTAACCAAAGGCACAAGTTTAATTTACACGCATGCATTTTTTAGAGTGTAGATTTGGCAGGTTCAGTATTTTTAAGAGGGAAAATCAAAGCGTGAATCTGTCTTTAAATTGTGCAATTTATAGAGCAGTTTCTATAGAATATCTATCTTCTTCATCAACAAGTAGCTTTCTGAAAAGTTTAGGAAGATTCATTGCATGAAGAGGAACACCAAACGTGATCTACACTGACAACGGGCGAAATTTTATAGGTGCAGAAAACTTATTTAAACAACTAGATTGGAATGAAATACAGTACTGCACAGCGTATACAGTGGCTATTTAATCCTCCTAAAGCCGCGTGGTGGGGTGGATGGTGGGCGAGAATAATTGGAATGCTGAAGAGGTTATAGAGGAAAATTATTTGACGGGCAGCACTTATTATGAAGAACTGTATACGTTCCTTGGTTATTGTTGAACTCGAGACCAGTAACATATATGTCAGAGGATTCAAAAGATCTTATTCCTTTGACACCATCCATACCTGACTATGATGCTGCTAATTCCAGAGATCTTACCAAAAGAATGAAATAGCGACAAACGATGAGTGAGCAACTACGTCGAAGATTTAGGTCGGAATATCTGGTGACGTTGTTTTGATAACCATCGACGATAAAAATGACTAGATTGACCTTTAGCTGTTTTTAGGTCATGACGGTATAGCCCGACTATTTCGACTGCGAAATTCATCAGGAAGATACTTTCGACCTCCACAGCGAATATATCCACAAGAAATTAGTCTCAAAGAAGATGAGTTACCGATAGAACAACTACAGGTTACAAAAGGTGAATATTATTCCTGTACGAGAAGTAGAAGGGTTTCAAAGTTCCCGACAGGTTTGAAGCTTGTAGATCTTCACACAGAACTTCGTGGTTTTATTATTTTATTTGTATTTATATATTGTAATAAGTATTTAAATTTTAATAATTTTGTATTTTCTTGTTGGCCTGGATAAGGCCAGTTGTAAATTGAATAAAAATAAACGAAAAAAATAATAATTTTGCAGATTTAATCGGGAATATGTCGTAACTATTTTATATGTTATTATAGTAATGACATTTATTATTATTATGCATTCTAGCGAAAAAGTTATTATATATAAAATGAAAGTAATTTAAATGTCCTATCAGTTTTTGCGCTAGGAGCAATAGTTTACGAGATACGGGGATGGAAACCGGTTTTTTCGTATAAAATGAATGTTTACTGAACACTTTACTTGGAACTAATGAACAAATGAAATTTATAATGATTAACGATCATTTATATGATGTTAGAGGGTGGGGGTGGTGTTGAAGTGCCCATATTTTGATTTTTCTTGAATATCTCTAAAGCTATGCGTCCTAGCGAAAATGTCACCCCATACAAAATGAAAGTAAATTTCCTACCCCGTACGGGGTTCACGGCCTACTTAAAGGGAGATAGGGGTTGAAAAAACGAAAATTCTATTTGAAGTAACATGTTTTATCAGTAAGAATTCAGGGAAACAAGACTTTTAACGGGAACTGATTTTTATTTTTTGTGTTTAATGAACTGTAACTTTTGAACGGCTAACATATCGGCTTCCGGTTTCTTGCATGAAATTCTACGAACATTTCTATATTAGATTCATTATTTTAAAGCCAAAATTATAAAATTTTCTTCGAGGAAAAATTAAGAAAATTTCATATTTTTCGTATTCATTGTGTTCAATGAACTGCAACTTCTAAACGGATAAAATATCGATTTTCTTGCACTGAATACTCCGAACATTTTTTAAATAGCTACATTATTTTAAAAACTTTTAAAGACTTTAGTTAAGCAACAATTTTAAGATTTTTTCCAAGAGTAAGTTTCTGGGTGAATACGTTGTATAATGGTCAAAATGCTATAAAATATTTTTAAATACTTAAAAGTTTAAAAAAAAAATTAATTTTAGTTTTACTTACAAAATATTGCAAAATAACCCCTAAAAAGGGGTACTTTTTGCTGATTTAAGGGTGTTCCCCTATTTTCCAGGTCATTTGGACCCCGGATTCGGATTCAGCGACCAAAAAAACCTATAGTAGACCTTTTCCCGTCCTGGTTAGCGATTTATAACCCCCCCCCCCACGCGTTTTGACTGGAGTAAATGTAACTCGACATCAGTTACGTGCAGCGGTCGGATCTGTCGTCAAAAGAGCACAAATGTGTATAAGAAATGATAGTTTGCAATTTTCTTTAAATATTTTATTATTGTAACTTAAGTCAATAAAATAATAAGTTTATAAAAAAATTGTTTCTATAGCTTACTTGGTAAGATTAATTTAACAAAAAACAGATAACAAAAATTAGATTTTAAATGCAAATAACTCTTTTATTTGAAAAAATAAACATAAATAACATTACATTTTTGAAAACGGAAAAAAATATATGATTCCATTAAAAAAAATAAAAAAACTTGTCCCGTATTTTGGGAACTGCTGGTAAAATTTCTTGTTGCCGATGATATCAATTGTCTTATACAAAATGGACCAATTTTGCTCATTTAACCGACCTCGTAGTTCTTCAAATTAAAAAATTACCAATGGTGAGCAAGCTTATAGAAACACCCTGTATAGGGGTACTAGTAGAGCATTTATGCCAAAAATTATATTTATCCGTATTAGTTCCCGTTAAAAGTCTAGTTTGCCTGGACTCTTACTGATAAAGCATGTTAATTAAAATATAATTTTCGACTTATCCACCCCCATCTCCCTTTAAGTAGGTAGGGAACTCCTTAAAGGATAAGAAATTTCCTATCATTAGTGTATAGGCTGACATTTTCGCTAAGACGCATAGCTTTCGAGATATTCACGAAATACTGAAAAAAGGGACCTTTACACCTCCTTGCCGCGACACACCGACCGGGCCAGGACTTTTAGTATGTTGGTCGGGAAGGTCCTCCCTATCAATTAAAATAAAAAACCTACACGATTTATTGCGGCTGAACAGCATATTTTGGTCTTCGTTGACTGGCCTATAAGGTAGTACGAGCGGAACACGTCACTTCCATGGATAAAAAAATCAAACTCGAAGTTGTAGTAGAATGTCTCAAGAACACACATAGATTTTAATAAAAAAAAATGTCTCGTTGCACGTAATGAACGATAGGAAACAAATTGCCTGTTGTAGAATCAAACTTCTCTGCCCACATTTCTTGTAAAAAAGAAATAATGGTTGCTCTTGTCATATGACAACTTGACGTGACAACAGAAGACTGAGCGAGAGAGAGGAAAACTAGGAAGCATGATATGGGAATAACATGAAAAAAACAGATAATTAGAAAGATGATAATGATGAAGTAAATGTACATTAGCATTAGCTCTTCCTGTGACGACATTTCTCAACGGACTGAATTGGGCCAGGGCTCGGTTTGACCGTTACGAAACCACACGCAGGTGTGTCAACTTTTGAAAAAAAAATCCCTGCACTCTTCATTATAACTTGAAAATGATTTTATCAATGTTTAAGGAATTTTTTTTCCCGCGGTGGCAGAACCTTGTGTTCAGGCTAAATACGTTATACTTGTTTTATCTAGATTCTAGTTCGAGATACATCGGAGAAGTTTCTATCCATTTCTAATATAATGTAATACTATTCGAGATTCGTACTAGATTTGTCTACGCATGCTCAATTCAGTGTGCAATCAGTTTAACCAAACTTTAAAAGTTTTGGCTCGGAAAAAAGCAAAGCTTGCCGATTGAATATGAATAGTTCGTGTAGCATATAGTAAATAAATAAATAAAACCTATTACGTGTTGTAAATTTATATTGTAAGACCAAGCACGATAAATTAGTAGTTATTGATAAACAACGGTAGAGAACGGACGTGCGATTTGGAAGTGAAGTGTGTGTTTTTACAATCGACAGTGACTGAGGATCAAGTAGAGAGTTTTACATTGGCGACGAAGATAAACTAAATACTTAGGCGAGTGCAAACAATTGTTTCGCGTTATATGCATGTCTTGAAACTCGCAAACCTAAATAAATTATAAATCTAAATCAAAAATCTGAAATGCGAACTCGTAAGTTATTATCAACAAGTAATATATCATATATCAAAGACATATAAACAGCGCAAAGCAAATAAAACAAAAATAATAACAAAACAAACAAACAAAACGACACACGCAGGTGTGCATGAGAGGGCATATTAGGTGGTATTACCAAACTTTCAAGCTTACAGAAGCACAAAATTCCGGTCTATATGCAAGGGCATGCACATGTAGACGAAAAACTAGCATGGTACCAATACCCAATTATTGTTACAGGGTACGCTCACTATAATGTCAAATCTTGCTTCTTTCGAAAATTTCGAATGTAAAGGAGAATCCAATTCCGCCGGATTAAGATGGGAAAAATGGAAATGAGCATTCCAGATATACCTAGAAGCAACTAACATCGATGAACCAGGTAAGAAAAGAGTCGTCCTGCTTCACACTGTAGGGATTGGCCTACAGGAAATCTACTACAACCTCCCGGGAGCATATGCTGCGAGGCCGGATGACGATGGAAATGATATTTACGCAATTGCTATTAAATATTTGAAAGGCATCTGTTTCGTTTAACAAAACAAGAGCCAAAGGAAATATTTGAAAAATTCCTAGTAAGATTGAGAAACCAAGCTGGGAAGTGCAAATTCACAAATGTCATCATCTTATAGATCAGATTGTAGAGAATGTAGATTGTAGAGAAATGTGCATCAGCTGATCTGAGAAAGAAGATTCTGTCAGTAGGGGATTCCATAACATTAGATATTATAATAACAGAACCTAATGCGCTCGAGGCGATTAGCAGACAGCTAACCGATTTTAACGACAAACTCAGTACATCATCAAATGTAAACAGAAATAAAGAGATTTCCTCAGCGTTTTACAAATTGTGAACAGTGCGGATCTTCTGAACACCGAACAGACGACAATCGGTATCCAGCCAAAGAAAAACTATGCCGTAAATTCGGGTACAAGGGCCACTTCAAAGCCTTATGCAAAACAAAAGCCTGCAAACGGAAATCCACTGCAAGAAGGAATCAATCCTTGCCCAAAAGAAGGAAAACCCAAACAATCAATCCACATCAGAGAAAATTGACTATGTTTTTCACATGACGAAAGTATCATACAATGCAACCTGGGCGGAGTACAAGTCGAAATGCTCATTGATTCCGGAAGCAAATGCAATCTCATTACAGACACAACCTGGGAATTACGGAAAAAGTCAAATGTTACAGTATGGAACCAAATAAAAAACCCAGATAAAGTATTGTTACCCAAAGGTAGCAACAAACCATTAGAAATAGCCGGATCTTTCGAATCATTTATTTCTATAGATCGCTACAAACAACACACTACATTCTATGTGATAAAGAATGGAACTAAAGACCTCCACAGTCTATTAGTTCAACTGAGACAGCTGCCATTATAAATTGCTTTGATCTCAATAATATTAATAAATATTAATAATATTAATAAATCAAACGGTTTGACATCAGATGCTGAGTTGCACTGACGTGGTCTAATAGACCGAAACAGCTGTCTGCAACTATGAAATATCTGTTGAGTGCTGAGATGAACTGTGAAATACGTTTACTAGTTAATAAAAGGATACTAATTTATTTGTTTTTAAAAGGTAAAAATATAATTTTACTATAATTGCAAAATATTTACGTTGTTTCTATTAGGTATGACTTATATTACATCACAAAAATATTATTTGAACTAATTTGTACTGATTATTTTTTATGACAAAGTTTAATCTCTAAACGGAAAAATTTTGTGATACTTAATCTAATATTTTGTAGCTATAGTTAATATATGTACCTAGGTACTTATTAAATAATAATTTAAGATAATTTATGATTTTTTCTAAGAATGTCTGGACGAAAATATCTTAGTGGTAGTCAAAAACGTAAACTAAAAGAAAAAATATAGAAGAAGTATCTAAATGTAAAAAAGTCTTTACAGATCGTCGGCCGAGTATTGGTTTGTCTCATGTCCATAAATGTTAGATTCAAGATAATACGGTTTGAAAGTTCTAATGAAATTATTTTTTTACTTGTTAGTTTATATGTAAATCTGGAATTAATTTAATAATCGGTATAATAAAAACTACGTAAAATGTGTAAATTTAATTATAATTTATTGTAATTTATTATGTTACTGTAATACAACAATGGACATGGTACAACAAAAATTTTAGTTTTTCGAAATACAACACCATAAAGGACAACTATGACTCTATTTCTCAAATAGTGTCGTATTTTTCGAAATGGGCCAGTGGACTTGGTACGTCAGAATACGTAGAACAATAATATACACAAATCTCGAAAATTTAAAAAATGGACATGAGACAAACCAATACTCAGCCGACGAGATGTTAAAAACTCTCGTCAGAAACAAAGTGTTTCTCATTGAAAAATGTTTCAGAAATAGAATGTTTAAAACCGGAAGTCGATATCTTTATCCGATAAAATATTAGAGCCATTATACTGTGTTATGACAAAAAACGACTTTATAAAAAATTTGAAAATATACAAAATTCATTTTCTTGATTTTCTAGCAAACAGTGCCATTTACAAAAAAATCTATATAAATCTATCTTGTAGAGAATTTTGTGCTCCACAATTCCGTTTAACAGTTTTCTTCGTAATGTAAACCATTTGCAAGATAAACGCGAAAAACTAAAAACGGGGACAATTTTTTCAAAATGGCGGCTGACACGGACACTTCCGGTGATGCCTCCATCTCTTAAAATACACAATAAGGTATGGTAAATAAGAAAAAAAATTAAAATTGCTTTTGGCTCGAAGTGCACAATAATTTCACTAAGCCGCCGGACTAAAGGAACAAAATAGATGCTTTTCAAACAAATATTTTGATAAAAGATTAAAAAATGGTCAACATGTTATTAGATCGTGGATATCGTATTCAAAAATTAAAGGTTGCATAATATATTGTTTTGTGTGTAAAATGTTTTCGAATATACGTTCAGCTCTTTCTACGAATGGATTTTCTGATTGGGTTAATATCTTAAGAACATTAGAATTGCACGAAGAGTCTACAGAACATAATAAGGCAATGCTAACTTGGATTACCCGAAAGAAAATGAAAAATACCATTGATAAACAACTGGAAGTAGATACGAAAAAATAAGTCGAATACTATTACGAAGTATTAAAAAGAGTAGTTGCAGTTATAAAATTTCTGAGCGAAAGAGCTTTACCACTTAGAGGTCGTGATGAAAAATGGGGTTCGCCACATAACGGAAATTTCATGGGAATAATTGAACTGATTGCTGAATTCAATCTGTTTCTACATGAACATTTAGTTAAATGTCAAAATGAAAAAAGTATAACATATTTATCTAAAGCAGTTTATGAAGAGATAATTGAAATTATGGGAAATTGTGTTCAACGGGAAATTGTTAAACAAATAAATCATGAAGATACGAAATATTATTCAATTATTGTAGATTCGACACCAGATTTAGCTATTGTTGACCAGTTAGCGATAGTTGTACGGTATTGCTACAAAGGAAAACCGTATGAAAGATTCATAACTTTTACGCCGATTGAAAACTATACGGCTAAAACATTAGGTATTTCAGAAGGTGAAAAAGTATTAGATGATTGTAAATTGCCAATAGAAAACATTCGCGGTCAGTCCTATGACAACGCCGCTAATATGAGCGGAAAATATAACGGATTGCAGGCATATTTTAAAGAAATTAATAAGTATGCTGAATTTGTACCTTGCGCAGCTCATTCCCTCAATTTAGTCGGAGTTGAAGCAGTTTCCTTAATACCCGAAATTGTTGATTAATTTGGTATTTTACAACAACTATATGTATTTTTCGGGCTCACCTCATCGATGGGATATTTTTTTAAAAACATGGAAATTTGGATTTTTCATAAAAAAAGTTTAAGCGCAACAAGATGGTCCGCGCATTATAAAGCTGTCCAAACTTTATAACGTGGCTACAGCGACATTTTAAAATGTTTGAAACACATTTTTGAAAATTCAGAAGAGAAACCAGAATGTAAACGAGAGGCAAATAATTTACATAAAAAATGTATTAAATTAGAGTCAGCAATATTAACAGTTGTATGGGAGCAGATATTAGAGCGTTTTCAAAAAACAAGCGCAAAATTGCAAACTTCTGGTTTAAATGTCTATGAAGGATATATTTTAATTTTATCATTAAAGACATTCATTTACGAACTAAGAGAAAATTCTGAATGTTACATTGAAGATTGTGAAAATAAGGCACTAAGAATGAGCGAAGATATAAATAAGAATTATAATGATATTAATAAACAGATAAAGACGAAGAGATTTTCAGATGGTGACACAGGTAGAGATCAGTTTACAGGACGCGTTAAATTTCGAGTACAAATAATAAATAGACTGCATGATTGTTTAATAACACAGCTAACAAAAATAAATGAACAATATGAAATTATCGGAAAAAGGTTTAAATTTTTAACAGATTTAACTGAAGATAATAATACCGATGTAGAAAATATAAAACTTTTAATAGAATATTATAATGAAGACGTAAACGAAAAACTAATTAATGAATGTCATCAATTTAAGGAATATATAAATTTGTCACTCTCTACTCATACTAGCCTTGAAAAACCAAATTGTCCTGAAATATTGCAGCCCATTTACGGTAGAAACCTAATTGATTTGTTTCCAAAAACAACAATACTTAAATTTTTTGTGACTTTACCTATTACTAGTTGTGATGCTGAAAGAAATTTTTCAAAGCTTTCATTTATAAAAAAATAAATATAGATCCACGATGATTGAAAATAGATTAAATTCTTTATCAATTTTGTCGATAGAAAATGATATTACAAAATCCATCACATACGATGAAGCAATAAAAGAATATGCATCGAAAAAGTGTCGAAAAAACATATTTTATAGATAATGTTCCAATTTATTGTAAATAAAAATAAATAAAAATTATATCTACACTCGAGGAAAATAAAAACGCACCACTTGAAAATGCACCAAAAATGACAAAATTTCAAAGTGCGATATCTCGGCTGCATTTCGACGAAATTGAATGAATCTTCGAGTTCTGAAAACGTTGAAGTCTTATCTTTAGCCAATGTTTAAAAAATCCACTCCACCCTCTCCCGCCCCTCTAACAAAAACGAATGTATCTGATGTCCAAAAAGGTCCAACTTTGGCAACTCATACGGACTGACAAAAAAATCATGGACCTTATTGGCCAACAGGGTAATAAAGATCAGACTTTTCCAAAATTTCAAGTAATTACGACGATTTGGCGCGAAGTTATGAATTTTTGAAAAAAAAGCGCCTTTTTCAGGTTTTTGGCCATAACTTTTTTAAAAATTTTAAAGTCACTTTTAGATAATTGTTAATGAAATTCAGAAACCTCAAAAAGGCACTTTTTTTTTTCAAAAATTCATAACTTCGCGCCAAATCATCGTAGGTCCTTGAAATTTTGCGGACCTTGAAGGAAAAAGTCTGATCTTTAATGTGATGATATCCAATATGACGAAAAATCCAGTCCACTCCTTCCCACCTTCATTAGAAAAAAAATGTACCTGATGTCCAAAAAGGTCCAACTTTGGCAGCTCATACGCAGTGCCAAAAAAATCGTGGATCTTATTGGCCAGCAGGGTATTAAAGATCAGACTTTTTCCTTCAAGGTCCGCAAAATTTCAAGAACCTACGATGATTTGGCGCGAAGTTATGAATTTTTGAAAAAAAAGTGCCTTTTTGAGGTTTCTGAATTTCATTAACAATTATCTAAAAGTGACTTTAAAATTTTTATTTCTTTAAACACCTTTATTTTTTAGATGCTTTAAGAAATAAACGAATTTGGTGCAAAATCGGACAAATTATGGGCAAAAAGCACAAAAATACCAATTTTTTTCAAAAATTTATAACTTCGTGCCAAATTATCGCACGTACTTGAAATTTTGAGAAAATTGAAGGAAAAAGGTTGAACTTTATTGTTCTGTTCGGCAATAAGGTCCACGATTTTTTTTACTTACGCTAGAAGTTGCTACAATTGAACATTTTTCAGTCAAAAACAAGTTTTTTTTATCCGGGGGTGGATCGAGTTTGGTGGCAGATTAACTTACAGGGCCGAATAGAGAAACCTTCAACGTTCTCGAAAATCCAAAATTTATTGATTTTCGTGCAAAATTCGCCAAGTTATGGACAAAAACCTCAAAAAGGCACTTTTTTTCAAAAATTCATAACTTCGCGCCAAATCGTCGTAATTACTTGAAATTTTGCGGACCTTGCAGGAAAAGTCTGATCTTTATTACCCTGTTGGCCAATAAGGTCCACGATTTTTTTGTCAGTCCGTATGAGTTGCCAAAGTTGGACCTTTTTGGACATCAGATACATTCGTTTTTCTTAGAGGGGTGGGAGAGGGTGGAGTGGATTTTTTTAACATTGGCTATCATCACATTATAGATAAGACTTCAAAGTTTTCAGAACTCGAAGATTCATTCAATTTCGTAGAAATGCAGCCGAGATATCGCACTTTGAAATTTTGTCATTTTTGGTGCATTTTCAAGTGGTGCGTTTTTATTTTCCTCGAGTGTATATTCATTTGGATCAATTGATATAATATTAAGGGCCTCTAGGACACAATAGCTTCAGGGCCCCCAAAGGTGTAGAGCCGCCACTGCTACTAAATGTAAAATTCTGATTGAATGGTGTCTAACCAATTTAAAACTGTGTCACTCTATTTTATTGGTCTCCTTATGTGTTTTGTTAATAAAAAAATGTTGAATCCCATTAATTTGTTTTTATTTCAAATTTTATTCTATTAATATGGTTAATACTAATTCTACACAATTTTTAATCTAGCTGGCTTTGCTATAAGTTCATCCTAGCACCGCAAGTTTGCGCTACTATATAGAGTAAAAACAAAATAACCTTAGCTGTCTTGTTTAGAGATAGATGGTTTGTGCTCCAAACCTAGCTTGCAGAAACTAACCTATCAAGGGCTGTGTTGGCGAACAAGAGCTGATTAAAATCACTGTTCACAATTCTGCCAGTTCAATAAAACCATATCTACAATTAAATCAAGAACATTCATCTGTAGTAAATAATTTAAGAGAAAAGAACGTAGCAAGTACTTAACCCAACAAGTAATACAAGTTTACATCGTTTACAGTAAACAGTGAAGTTCGAAATATATCCAATAACTGCGTTTTTCATTGTACTAATTTAGATAAGTACCTACTTAATTTTGTTAATTATGTTTTGTTTTTAATGTTTACTTTGGTGATCATGTTCATATTATGTATGTCGCTTCTTAGTGACACATCTCAAAATTGTTAGTTTTTAACTAGAGCTATTTTAAAATTCCGTGGTGGAACATAATTATAAATACGATAATAATATCGTATGAATAAACTTTTTTCCCCAAGGTACCGTTACTGACAATGTATTCTTTGATTATTCTTCAAAATTTGAACACTGTAACCCCTCCTCTATCCTAATAAAGTGCAAATTTCATCCCTTATTTGCTTATTTCCATATAATCAGACTCTTGTTTACTCGGTACTGTCAGTTATAAAAACGCAAAAATATTATTATATTTTCAAACTTTATTAAAGAAAAACTTCGTATTAATACAAAATTACAAAAGAAGTGAAACACTAACAAGAAACTCACAAAACAGTTTTAGTCCGGCAGTTGTAGGACAAATTTCATATCAACTATGCATTTTGTGATTAACGTGTGAAAATTGGCATACAATGTCAATTAAACTATTCTCTTTCATATAAGAAGTATACACGGCCGCCATTTTTAGTTTTCTAAATTTATCTCGTATGGTTAAAATTACGAGAAAAATTTTTACATAAGATATTGAAGAGCATAAAATTTGCTATAAAATGGTATATTTATTTTATCTGTAAGTAGTACAGTTCTCGAGAAAATCGTGACAATATATTTGAGCAATTTCTAGTCATTTTAAACAAAAGCGTAATTTTGTCTTTTCAAACAAAAACAGCTTTTATTTTCGAATGAATCAAGATATCGACTTCCGGTCTTCAATTTCTTAGATAATTTTTTGTTACATACACAATTAGATCAAGAAGCTACCAACTTTATAAAGAACATACAGCAGGCTGCATGGAACAATACAAGAGATTGTGCAAATAAAAAAGTTAGCAATAACTTTCCTCTTGAAATACGAGAACAAATAGCTGAGAAGAGAAAAGCAAGAAAAAAATGGCAGCAAACACGTCACCCCAGAGACAAAACAATGTTCAATAGGCTCACCCAACAACTTAAAAGAAATATAATAAGATTCAAAGAAGAATCTCTTAATAATTACCTTAGTGAATTAACGGCAGAGAAAGACACGGAATATTCTCTGTGGAAAGCTACCAAAAAACTAAAACGACCGACCACCCAAATTCCACCAATTAGGGATGAGAACGGATCATGGGCCAGGAATAGCAACCAAAAAGCAGAAATTTTCGCTAAACATTTAGAAATAACATTTAAACCTAACGACATGCAGTCTGATATATTACTATTACAAAAAGAAGAAATCTACAAAGATATTAAGATTGGGTTTGTCACTCCGAGACAGGTCGCCAATGAAATCAAAGTAAACGTTAGTGCAAAAAAGGCACCTGGTTTTGATCTGATAACAGGAGAAATACTCAAACAACTGCCTAAGAAAGGCATAGTCATGTTAACATACCTAATTAATGCTGCTTTTAGGCTAAAATACGTGCCAAGTATATGGAAAGTAGCTGAAATTATAATGCTACAAAAACCTGGAAAACCAACAAATAACGTAACTTCCTATAGGCCAATATCCCTGTTGCCAATAATATCTAAGTTGTTTGAAAAACTTCTCCTAAAAAAACTTAAACCGATAATCGAAGAGAGCAAAATTATACCGGATTATCAGTTCGGATTCAGAGAGAAACACTCTACCATAGATCAAATACACAGGATCACTGACATCATAGAAAAAACCCTAGAGGAAAAAAAAATTTGCTCGGCAGTTTTTCTTGACGTGTCACAGGCGTTTGATAAGGTGTGGCATCCAGCACTTATTTACAAGCTGAGCAAATTACTACCTAAAGACTATGTTGATCTAATTGAATCATATCTAACCAGTAGAACTTTTAGAGTGAAACAAGACGACTCATATACGAATCTATTAGATATAGAAGCCGGTGTACCGCAAGGTAGTGTCCTTGGACCAATTCTTTATTTATTATATACATGTGAACTTCCAATTATTGAAAACGATGTAACTATTGCGACATTTGCAGACGATACAGCCATACTAGCAGTATGTAACAGCATAGAAGAGACCACGGTAAAACTGCAAGAAGCAACAAATAAAATAGCAGACTGGATGAAAACATGGAAAATTAAGCTAAATGAAGCGAAATCAGTGCACATCAACTTCACAAATCGAAAGATAGCTAACCGACCAATAGTGACAATTAATGACAAAGTCATTCCATACTCGAATACAGTTAAGTACTTGGGTATGACATTAGAAGAGAAACTCAAATGGAAAGCACACACTGAAAAAAAAATCGAAGAGTTGAGAATAAAACACAGAAAGTTGTATTGGCTGATTGGAAGGAAATCTAGTCTACCAATACAAACTAAACTACTAGTATATAGACAGATTCTTAAACCGATCTGGACTTATGGCATAGAAATATGGGGCTGTGCCAAACAGGAACACATAAATAGAGTGCAGCGCTTTCAAAATAAGGTACTACGAGATATAATAAATGCCAGATGGTACGAGCGTAACTCGGACATACATCGAGATTTGCAGTTTCCGGACGTGGCTAGCGAAATACAACGTTTCGCAACAAAACACGAGGCCAGGCTTCATCATCACACTAACATCGAAGCAATCCAGCTACTGGACAACAACGGCATTACGAGGAGACTAAGAAGGACTAAACCGTTTGAACTTGTTAGTTTGCCAGTGAAGTGAGTGAAAAGCAGAGTAAGGTGCGGGTTAGTGCTCAGAACGAAAACTATTGTGCATTATTGAATAAACAATAGATATTATTTCAATGTAGTAGTACTTAAGAGTTAAAGAAAAATTGATGGTTGGTCATTTATGACCAGTTTCATTAGAAGGACGCATGTCTTATTATTAAAAAAAAAAAAAAAAAAAAAACATACACAATTGTCAACACTTCGGGAGCACTAGGTCGACCACGATTCAAACTTAAGATCTTGATCTTAGAGACAATAGTGAAATTTTAGTATTTTTTTGTGGTTTTTGAGCTGTCATTTCTGAATCAATTAAAATATTGACTTGCGATTTCCTGTATTGAATTCTTCCAAAAATTATCTATAAGGTAGTTTTATTTTTTGTGTTTGATCAGCTGTGGTTTCTCAACGGATCAAAATATTGAGTTGAAACGGCCAGCATTCGATAGCTTGAAAGTTTTTCTATTAAATGCTGGAAATTTCAAATCGATATTTCACCGATATAGAACCACAAAATGAACTTTTTTTAAACGCCCATAACTTTGTGCCAAATCGTTGTAGGAACTTCGATTTTTGAGTCCTTCACAGATAATTAAACAAATTTCAATCCTATTTTTGTGGATCGAGTCGACAAATTTTTTCCAACTCGGTACACATCGCCAAAGTTGGACTTTTTTGCCCAAAAACGTGTTTTTTTTGTTCGGGTTTTGAAGGGTACGAAAATATATCATCCTAATCTGAGTTTACCTCCTTAAAGTAACACCCGTAACTTTGTGCCAAATCATCGTAGGAACTTCGTTTTTTGAGTCCTGCACAGGAAATTGAACAAATTTTAGTGCCCTTTTGGTGGATCAAGTCAAAAAAATTTAAACTCCGTAGAACACTATCGTCAAACTTGGACATTTTTAAAATTAAAAATTATTTTTTTCACATGGGTGCTAGAGGGGGGCGAAAGGGGTTGCGCTTAAGTTTGCATGCATGCAAAGTAGAAACTTCAAAGTTTTTCACCCTCGAAGATTCATCGAAATCAATTGAAAATGCGCCGAGTTATGGCGGTTTGAAAATGGTCGAAATTTTTACGAATTTCAAGTGTTTCATTTTTTATTTCCGCCAGTACCTATATGTATAGTATGTCCAAAGGTATATCGTTATAGCCCTCACAGCATGCCTATTGTTAAACATTTAAGCGTATTTAAGCTTGATTTATGGCGTTGAAAGGACAGGTACGTATTAAATATTTTCCAATTTTATTTTATTTAAAAATCTTAATTCTCTCAAGATATGTTCTCACTAATCTTATTTTTTCCTAATTTGACGAAAAGATCAAATCCCTTATTTGATTTTCGGCATTCATTACTAATAGAAATTTTAAAATGTCTAATGAATTGAAATGAAAAACCCTAGTGTATTTCAAATTTTGCTAATCCAACCCCTCGCGCCAGGTAGTGCTACTCCCTGCTGTGTGCGGCATTCCCCAAGCTTAGTAATTCAAAGCTATAACGATATATTTTTGTACAAACTTTATCAATATTATACTCTATATTATCATTGATTGTATTATTTTCATCATTTTAATAGTTATTTAACAAACTAGTGTGTTAATGAGGGCGATTAATAATTGAGACTTTTTAACGCGTGAGAGAAGCGAACGCGTTAATTGTTGAGATTATTAATCGCATATTAACACATGTGTTAGTTACAATATTTTTCCGTTGGTCATACCTTTTTAATTTGATAAAATTTCAATTTTATTCCATAACAAATTAGGACCGCTTCAAATGTTCACCACAATTGGATCGACAACAATGGACAACTCAACAATAAAAATCAACTGTTTTCAGGGAGAAGCGGGTGCAGTCAGTTCACTTAATATTGATTAGCAGTACTAAATCTTAAGGTTTTTTCGTTTTTAGAATAATGTTATTACTTTTATATTCATTTTAAAACAATTCTACGTAAATATTATTTACCTAGAAGTGTGAAAATCATTTCTTTTAATTCTGTTTTGTATTTTGGTAAAGCTTAGAGCTGGTCAATATAATACAATATTACGTGTATTGAACGCATCCAATAAATCGTTGATTAATAAAAAATCATGCATTTATAGGGGTCATAAATGCATGATTTTTTTACATTAATGATAGTCATTAATAAACGATCAACGGAAAAAACTATTTAATTTACTCAAAGACACCAAGGTTTTCAAAATAATGTCCCCAATAAAAAAATAAAAGTCCGATTCTGTACACCGGCAACCAAGAAGTGAGAGCCGCCAAAATTTTGCGAATTTGTTTCTTATACAGGTTGGTGGAGGTGAAATGCGAACATAGGGAAATATATGACAATGGAGTTATCATGCTAGGCATCTTGATATACGTGGAATATGTACTGTCAATGTCAAAGTAGCTGTCATATTATTGAAATTTATATTTTCATTAAAATATTTTCTTTGCATAATAATGTATGTGTACGAGCAGAACGAGAAAGTTTACATGAACTTTTAGATTTTATTATTATTTCTGTTATTGATTACTCTTTTTGCCACACAAATTCACATTACTTCGTTTTGTGACACTACTACAAAATATATCAAGACACCTGGCATGAAAGTTCGATTGTCATGTATGTTCCCTATGTTCGCATTTCACCCCCACCAACCTGTATAGGGTTTTTCAATAGGAGTGATAGTTTTTTCAATAAAGATTTCTCGGTTTCTGATATATATATATATATATATATATATATATATATATATATATATATATATATATATATATATATATATATATATATATATATATATATATATATATATATATATATATATATATATATATATATATATATATATATATATATATAGATAGGGTGAGTCATCGAAATGCCCCTCGTCGATATCTCCCTTGTCGTTAAAAATACAGCATAAAATTATTAACAGAATTTTTCGTCTACTCAAGGAGCATAACTTAAAATTATTTTCACATATACAGGGTGTTGCATAATGACTTGGCAATAATTGTTCGTCGTTTTTTAAATGAAACACCCTATATATTTTTCTATATTTTGATTTGTATTAAATTTACCTATACGAACATATTAATTTCATTTTAGTTTTCCGCGGCGTTGCCAAGTTATTCAATTTTTTCTCTAAAAAAAGCCGAATAAACGTATTGTTTTATAAAGGCGTACTGAAGTTATTTTAATAGTAAAAATTATGAATTTTTTTTCTGAACAATTGTAACTATACTCTTTGTTCTGACATAAATTTTTTTAAATTTTATTATACAGGGTGTTCAGTACAGAGAATCAAATTTAGTCAATTTCAAATGGCTATAACTCGTCATTTTCAAATGGAACACCCTATATTTTATTATTCTGTTGTGTGTATTTTTGCATCTTCTTATGTTATAAAAGGTGTCCTATGCCTAAAAACATTAATTAAATTAATTTCGAAATTAATGTTTTAGGCATTTTTAAATATGACAAAATTAAATATGAACAAAGCTTGTTGGATAAAAATAAGTGCAGAAAACCCAACCACAGTAAATATTCGTTGCTCTTTTAATGAAATGGAACAAGTGGTCCGAAATATATATTTTGAAAAAGGGAAAGAATAAAGATCTTGCGCATCTTGTAGTTCCACAGTTAGAATGCAAGTGTAATATCACTGCTGAGAAGAAAGAAAATTTAAAAGCCATGATTGATTTTTTGGCGAATGAAAATCATAAGAATTTTTATAAAAACCTATTAAATTAATTAAATTTAGTTGGTTTTCATAAATATATTTTAGTCGGAGTTAACCCCTTTTGAATGTTAAGCCTCCTTATTATAGGCCTTTTTATATAATTAAACATTACTTTCATTGTTATAAACATGTTCTTGCACATTATTGCATTTTATTTATATAATCTTGTGTATCTGTGCTGATTCGAATTAAAAATAAATGTTTTGAAATGTAATCTATTCTTTTATTGTTTACCTTGGAAAAAAATTGTTTTCCTCAGAAGTTCTATTTTGGCACTAAGGCCCTTTTGATTTTATAGTCTTCAATTTCAAAATTATAGTTTTGATCGTAATATTAACCATTTACGAGTTAATCGCAAAAAACTAAAAAAGGCGAACATTTTTTCAAAATAGTGCCAAAATAGCCACTCTTCCGGATAAGCACCCAACTTTTTTAACCACTAGACCCTTAGTAACAACTTCCCCATGGGTGCTTCTCTGATAAATTTATGGCACACAGAATTACACAGTAAGAAATATGACACAATATTTAACACGTATATGAGTCCCATTTAGGACACATTAATATTAGTGTTAAAATAACACGAAGAGACAGTGTGAATAAAATACACTAAAGTGTTAAAAAGTACAACATTATTTAGTATTATGTAATCAACTTAATTTGATATAACTAACATAATTATGTTCTATATTTCTAACATGATTTAGTGTTATATTATCAACATTATTTAATGTTATACGTTATACAGGGTGTTACTCTACTTGAGGAAAAAAATTATAGGGTACCTATATATCACTTGACGTACTACTGAGCATGGAACAAATAATTTTTGAAAAGTTCGCAAAAATAAAGATAACTTTTATTTAAAGTAGGTAATGTGAATTTTTTTATTACCACACGAGTATAGTTTTGATTGTACTACAATTAATTATACGTAAGTAGTTTATATTCTTATTTAATATAAATGCCCAAAAAGTATACACTGCTAAACAAAAAATAAATGATTTATAAAATTAAAAAATACCTACGTATATTATATTACCTTATAACAACATTATTACTAAAACTACATATAAGTAAATTACGAACATAACAAAATATGAATAAATTTATACTTGGTTAATAAATATTACAAAAAATCCGGAAGATAGAAGTAGTAATAATGTTAACATTATTTTTAACATAACTACAGTGCCAATTTAACATTATTTCTAGTTGAAATATTAAATTTAACATAAAATAATCAATAATGTATAAATGTGTAAAATGTGTTCATTAGAAAATGAACTACACCAGTGTTGCCAGTTTAGTACAATTGTACTAGATCTATTACGTTTTCATATGATTTATTACGCTATTACGCCTTTGGCCAATCTATTACGTTTTTAAAAATTCAATTAAGACAGTTCCCTTATTTACAAAGAGTAACGATGGGTTAAAATTATGATATTTGTTGCCCATTTCACTATATAAATTAAATAATAATAACGTATTTCGGGCTCGTCAGTCAACGTGTACAGTATAGCCAGGGATCAGTCAAAGCAGTAAACTAGCTTTCCGCGGTTTGATATTTTGTAGTTGTTTTCAGCTGAGAACATGATTTGATTGGTTGAACGATGAAGAAGGCTGTACAGGCTCAGGCAGAATGACATGCCTGAAATCTATTGTTTACAGAAATAAAATAATTTTGTACTTCTACATTTTAATGGAAAGGAAGTAGTACCGCTAGTTTTTGAAAAGTACGTTTTAAAAAATCTATTACGTTTTTTGCTGCTATCTGTTACCAACAAAAGAAACTTTATGGCCACACTGAACTACACGTTGTAGAGTAATAATTGTGATACAGTTCACACTATATTTTTTAAACTTTTAAAAGCGGTGTCATAACACTAATATGGTGTCATATTTAACAACAAAATTTTAACATAATTAAAGGTGTTAAATATTAACGTCAGAATAAATGGACTAAGCTTGATGGCGATTTTAATGAATAAGATCTTTCTAGCATGTAAGCAAACACACCACTACACCATCTCTTAAATCCTTCGTAAGTAAATTCATACCATTTTCCTGATTTTAGTTGATATTGCAATTGCAACCCTTGCAGCTTCATCAATATCTATTTTTCACAATATTTTACTACTATACATTCATTTAATACAAATGTCAACATAGTGTTGTTTAAAATAAACTATTATATTCGGGTTAAATTCTGTATTGTTTTATTTAATACTAGCGGTACCCTTCGCGCGTTGCTATGCCTCCAACTCGAATTTAAAGGAAACTCGTTATAAAAGAATTCTAAACTATTACCATAGCATACGTTGGCGCTGGTAGATGGCGCTTCTCCCCCTCGCCGGGAAATGAGAAAAAAATTTCATCTCCAAAAATTAAATTTAAAGGTATTTAACCTTGAACCCAAACAAATTTTCTTCTGCGGCGCCGTGGACTACGGCATATTTTTACTTATCTTTAATTTCATAAACGGTCCCCCTAAACTTAACACTAAACCACTTCATTTTTTTTGCATAAGAACTACTCTCAATGGTATCAACTGCATCACGCAAGTATCGAGCGTTTTAGCGTTTATTCAACAGCCTTTCGTAATTCATCATAAGTTGTAATATATACTCAAATATTACATACCCATAAAACATACCAGGTTCCATAGTAAGGAATATTTTATGTCAATATAAACTATGGATACTTCAGCACAGCACAGAATTGTGTTTAGGTTACACGCTAACGTTCCCAAAACGTAATAATAATAATAATAATAATAATAGGCAATCTCGATGAAGATTGCAGCGCTATAGCGGTGACTTCGGAACCTATCATACGTACGAAACTTTGCAATACGTACACTGTGACAGACTGTGGCATTTGACTAATTTTCTGTATTTTTTTAAATATTTAATATTAATAATAATAATACTGCTTTATATAACCCAGATATGTACAGAGATACAAAAAGATACACACATAGAAATGAACTTGAGTTTAGCTAATACATCAAGAATTATAATAATAATTAATAGTACAAAACATTTAAAAAAACATAACAATAATAATACTAACAATTTGGAGTAGTTTAACCTTAAGAAATAAATCATATAATTTACAAGTAATACAGAATATCAAAGAGAACAGATTACAGGGTGTCTGTTTATAAATGAACCAGCATTTATCTCGCTTATTTGTTGATTTAGCGTTTTTTGTCAAATACATGATTTATATAGTATCATGTGTAGTAAATGATGTATTATCATTTCGGGATTTGAACCTCATTTGGGTTATATCCCTAGGGTGACTTGATGGCACACACACAGTATTAATTTTTTACTTTATATACTTTGCCACGGAGTTTTTTACTTTACTACTATGTGTGTTGCCAGTAGACTCGGCGCAAGCCCTTGTTCAGCCTCTAGCCGGTGCCCGATAGCTAGAGGTTGCCAAGTTAATTAGATCCCAACTTGGAATGGTAACGGGAGTAGGTACCGATCCAAATCAGGCCGTGAAAATTTCCTGACCTGACCGGGATTCGAACCGATTCGAACCCACGACCTCTGTAACCAGAGCCTAGCATCCTAACCACTATGCTATCCCGCCGTCATCATGTGTAGTAAATGATAGCGGATATGAATCTTTGATATCACTTCCGGTTTTTGAGGAAGTGATAGCAACTTTCAAATTTCAAATGGAACATTGTAATTTTTTTACGAATTTGAAAAGTACATTACATTTGCTTACGGTGGTATAAAAAAGTCATATTGTTATCTTCCATAATTGATTGTTGACAGATAACTGCTTTCAACTATTGTTTTTGTTTCGCGGCAAGGCATACTTATTTCAGCATTCATAGGTGCATAATTTAAGTGCCCGTAATTTAATATTTTAATAATACAACATATGACTTTTTTATACCACCGTAAAGCAAATTTAATGTACTTTTCAAATTCGTAAAAAAATTACAACGTTCCATTTGAAATTTGAAAGTTTCTATCACTTCCTCAAAAACCGGAAGTGATACAAAAGATTCACATCCGCTATCATTTACTACACATGATACTGTATAAATCATGTATTTGACAAAAAAGTTAAATCGACAAATAAGCGAGATAAATGCTGGTTCATTTATAAACAGACACCCTGTATATAAAAATCTCATTGTATGTTTTCTGAAGATTGAGCTTGAATGAATTCAGTGAAATGGAATTATACAATGTGGCTGCTAAATACGAAAAAGTTGATTTAAATTTAGATATTTTATAATTAGGAACATGAAAGTTTTTGCAGCGGAATGAATATGGTGTATGTTTTAATGTAAGTTTGACGTACAAATATAAAGGAATTTTGCTAGTTAGTATATTATGCGTAAGATTTAGGTATGCAAGCTTCATTTTATCATTAATTGACAATATAGTATTAGCCCTAATTCTAAATGAAGAAAATCTGCTGTGGCCAGCACAGTACTTCCCCGATTATAAGTTTTAATAACTTACTTTCGTAACGCCTTTAATTTTATGTTTCATACTCTGAATTATTAACAATAATTTATTTTCTAAATAGTATCATGTACAGATAAAAATTTTAAATACGATTTGTAGATGACAAAAATATAATCCATCATTTGAAATAGAAAATATTGTGATAAATTAATTATTTATCGAAATATTTACGGTTTGAGGGTTGCTACAAAAATAACTGGATTCTTAAGATTTGTATTAAAATTTGGTTGTTAAATGTTTGATATTATTTGAATTATCGTCCACAAAATATTGTAACACACACACACAACCGCGCACAGACTTCATCTCGAAAATACTTTATTCGTATTCTATGGATTGTAAAATGTACTTATTCACTAAAAACTCACACTCGAAAAACTCCTCTCAAAACTTCCCCTTATATAAAATATAATGCGGAAGGTAAAAACAACTGACCATAGTTTAAATGTTATTAATTCTCCGACTAAATTTTTTCTTCAAAGAACTTTTGATAATACACTTGAAGAAATTTGAATAATTGTTTGAGAAAAAATTGAATATCGCATAAATGTCATTTTTTACATTTTTACTAAACTTATCTCCCCTACATAAAAAGCTTTAATTTGATATCACACACGATAGTATTTTAATAAAAATAAAATAAGTTATGTTTATAAAGTTGGTACCACTGGTCGAATAAAAAAAATTGAATAATTTTTCGAGAAACAATTGAAAATCACATAAATGTCATTTTTACTAAACTTATCTCCCCGAGCGCTTTAAATTGACACCAAACTCGGTATAATTTGAATAATTTATAAAAAAAAAACAATTGATGATCGGTTAAATGTTATTTTTATTTTTGTACTAGAATTATTTTCCCGATAGCTTTAATTTGATACCACACACGATAGTATTTTGATAAATATAAAAAAAGTTATGTTTATAAAATTGGTAGATACCACTGGTTAAATAAAAAAAATTGAATAATTTTTTGAGACACATAAATATCATTTTTTACATATTTACTAAACTTATCTCCCCAAGCGCTTTAAATTGACACCAAACTCGGTATAATTTGAATAATTTATTTAAAAAAAAAATTGACGATCGTTTATATGTTATTTTTGTTTTTCTACTAGAATTCTTTTCTCGAGAGCTTTAATTTGATACCACACACGATAGTATTTTGATAAAAATAAAAAAAGTTATGTTTATAAAGTTGGTACCACTGGTTGAATAAAGCTCATTAACGAACTTGAAGTCAGAATTTGGGTCAAGATCTTAAATATAAAATTTCAGTCCAAAATTCCAACGCGTTTTTAAGTTATGCAACATCCAGACCGACAGACCCACAGACCGACAGACCGACAGACCGACTTTTTTTAAAATTATGTTTTTTGGGTTCAGTAGGGTCTAAAACGTGAAGATTCACCAAAATCTCGAACTGTCAAAAAATCACGATTACAATACTTCCCTCTATTACATAGGTCGGGGAAGTAAAATATGATTATATTTACGAACATTATAAATACTACCGTCCTTAGGAAAAAGGTCCTATCTGCAAAAATTTTATTTTAGCTATTATTTTATATATAAATTTGTGTGGAAACATCTATGCGGATTTTTACTATTAAAATTGCTTTATATAAATATAATAACCATGAATAATAAATTCTACCTTTTCTTAGGGCAGCTGGACATTCTATTTTGGTATATTTGTAATAATTTATGCAGATTACAAAAATCTCAAAATTTGCAGATAGGACATTCTACCTAAAGAGGGCAGAATAAACCTTAAGCAACAATTTTGAAAGAGGTCAATCCTATTCTTGTCGATATTAAATAAATTTGGCACATAAACACATGAGCAGGAATCGAATAAGGATAATACTAGCGAGTTGATAAGTAATAATTTCACAGGACATAAAATATATTTATATTTTATAATAGCCTAAGTTTTAATCTAGCACAGTTTAATTTATTATTTACATGAAGCCTGAAATTTAATTTATTATCAATAAGCATACCAAGAATTTTAACTACTGGGTGGGTAATATTATGTCTACCAAAAGTTATCACGGACGATTTAGTGGCATTTATTTTTAAGCGATTATTATGTACCCAAGTAATCAGGTTTTCTAAATCATTATTAATCAATGAGATGGCCGATGCTGATGTTTGTGGTGGAAAAGTAGCTACCAACTGAGTATCATCGGCGTAGGAATGTACTGAGAAAAATTTTAACACAGAGGGTAAGTCTGCACTATACAAAATGAAAAATAATGTCCCTAAAATGGAACCTTGTGGAACTCCTTGATTTAATGGAAATATTTCTGATTTTTTAAATGACTTATTGTTTGCCATAAGAACTTGAAATGATCTTTCTGAAAAATAGCTCTGGAACCATCTGATAGTGGAATTTTAAAAGTTGCAATATTGTAATTTGGCAAGAAAAAGATGATGATTGATCAAATCAAATGCTTTAGAGAAGTCAATTTGTATCAGCATTGCAGAGTTTGAATTATTTAGTCCATTAATGATTTCATCTGTGATGTTTAGTAGACAGGTATTCGTACTGTATCCGGACCTAAACCCAGATTGGGTATCAGGGATAATTTTATTTAAATTTACGTATTCGGTAATTTGGTTACAGCAAATTTTTTCTATAACTTTGGAAAGTACTGGTAGAATACTTATGGGTCTTAAGTCGTCGAATGAATTAGGATTATTGTTCTTCAAAACATTTGCTGATTTCCATTGTTCAGGAAAAATGCCTTCCAAAAGTGAATAGTTGATAATATGATAGATGTAGTCAAGAATATGGTTAAGAATTAGTTTAATAATTTGTAGGATGGGGCGGATTTGGGTAAACACTTTTGTTAACGTATTATAAAGTAAAGACAGTATAAATTTATTCGATGGACGTTAATAACATGAATATAGATATATTATTACGTTACATTAATAATGATAATGGTCAAGAGAACACTTCTTAAACGAATTACTTTAAACTAGCACTGTAAACACAAACGTATATGTTTATTGTTTGACAGCCATGTTGTTCACGGACAGTCAATCACGCACGCGTCACTTCCTTCTTCTTCATCGCGTTCGGCGTTGCCCTCTGTTGGCGAGCTAGTAAGTTGTCGGGTGTAATGTTGGTCGCGGGCTCTTGGGGAATTTCTCCTTCACATTATCAATGAGATTCTATCAGTACCAACAGCATGAGATTTAAGATTAAAAATAATATTTTTATGGTTTCTGTACTGACGCAAGTAAAATTAAATGTTTCATTAGAATTACTATTAAATTTGTTGGTTTGGTAAAAATGTAATAATTCATTGCTCACATTGATATTTCCAATTTTATCAAGAATAAATTGACCATAATCATTTGGTTTTAATAATTTATCAGGTATATCGTTGCTTTTTGAGGGGGTCATTTCAAGAGATTTCAATCCTGTCCATAGTTTTGTAGGATTTCTTATATTAGAGTTAATAGAGAAATTAATATATGCCTATTTATCTCTACGAATAGCAGCAGTTGTCAGATTTCTTAGTTCTTTATAATATTGCCAAGTGGCTTCTGATTTATTCCTTTTAAATTTTATTAGAGCAGCATCTCTCTTTTTTGCATTATTTTAATTACTGGTGTGATCCAGGGGCTAATTTTTTTTGAAATTGTAATATTTTTAATATTGTAATGTTTGTTAAAGAGATCAGTAATTGTATTATTTAAGAAGCCAACCTTGTCATTTACATCATTCAAGCTCAAAATATAATTCCAATTTATTGCAGTAGTATCATGAAGTAAATGATCAATATCTATATTTCTGTAATACTGTAATCCCTGTATGTTACATATTTTTCTGGGAATTTCGGTTTTGGCAGATTAAGTATACAATAAATGCAACTATGATCTGAAATTTCATCTGCCGGAATAACACCAGAATCAATACAAATATCTTTATCAGAAGTAAGGAATACATCAAGCAACGATTTAGTTTTTGGTCTAGTAGCCATATTTATTACTTGGTTTATTTGAAATGCATCAAGTATATTATTTAAATAATCAGATTTGTAATGATTGGTTAACATATTAATATTTATATCGTCTGTGCAAATTAAATAATCTGATTTAATAAGGAATTCAGTAAATAGTGTATTAAGTATTTCTAAATCTTTATACAAATTCATATGAGGATTATATATAACGCGAACGCAAACTTTAAGATTATTAATAGTACACAATAACCATAAATGCTCTACATTATTTTTATGGACAATGCTATAATCTAAAATATGGAAATTAATTGATAAAAAGCGACGCCACCACTCGTCTTTCTTCTCTTTCTGAACTAATAAGTTTGTATCCCTTAATATTAAATCAACATGGCGGCGAGTTCTTACTAAACCAAGTTTCAGTAATTGCTATTATATCAAAGTTGTTATGATCTAGTAAATCACAAAAAATTTCAAAACACGAATTTAAAGACTGACATAGATACATCCTATAGAAAAATTATTGTTCTTTGAACTTACATCTACATTGAAATTATTATAAATAATATCTGACATTGTAAAGATAAACAAAACAAAAGTACTATACTAAGTTATAGGTATCTAAAATATAGTAAAGCCACAACATAGCTGTGACGAGCAGACTTGCTCTGGCCTTGGCCTTGAGTATTGTTAATTTAATAACTTATTAAATTATTATATTTAGATAATATTGATAAATATTATAATATAGCTTCCACTATCTGTCACCAGATGGAGATCTCTTAGGGAGAGTTACCTATTACAAAGTTCTAATGTAAACTGATATAAACTTATGCAATGTATGGTTTTAAATCATTATCATTAAAATAATTGAAAATTTTATGTTAAGTATTTTTTTATAATTTTTTTTGTTAATTCATATTTTTAGAAGAAAAAAATTGTATTTCCTTAAGCCATGTAAAAAACATTTAGTCATATAACAATAAAACGTGCAAGCAGGTATACAGGGTGTGGGTGTTGACCGCGACCCCGGAACATAGGACTTTAACATGTAAAATCATACTTTTTTAATTTCCTGCTGCCTTAATTATTTTAGGTAAAAAAGCTTCAAATATAAGTTGTAGAGCATAAAATTCTACATCAGAATTAATTTTACATGCCCTATAAACGGCAGAAATTAAATATGAAAATATTAAAAATTAGCTAAAAAAATCGGGTTAGCCTTGGAAATGAAGTAAAATTGTAAACAATTGGAAATGAAAATTGTATTTATTGTTAATTATTATGATAAATTGCATAATTGACTATAAAAATTATTATTGTAAAATTGTTTGTGGTCCTGAAAAGGACCGTTGTTTTTTGTTATTAATACAATCGAAGGATCAATTTTCAACATTTTTATTTATTATCAATACATTAGATTTTTTTGGATTTTAAATTAAAAAGAAAATAAATCAGAATTATTTTAAATTAAGTGCTCAAATAAATATCCATTGTTTACCAAATCATAAAAATTACGTTGCATATTTTTTAATTGTCGGTTTGTAATTTTTCTGCATTCTTCCACAATTTTTCGTTTCAAAGAGCCTGCATTTGCATGTCTAGTTTTGTAGATATTATTTTTCAAGTGCCCCCATAAAAAAAGTTATTGGGGACAAATCCGGGGATCGAGCTGGCCAGTTTACTGGACCACTTCGTCCTATCCAGCAATTTCGGAAACATTGGTTTAAAAATGTTCTAATTTCATTTGTAGAATGAGCAGCATAGCCATGCTGCTGAAACCAAATCGTATTTCCCCCTGCAACATTATCCAGAGCAGGCCCAATCTCTGTCTCGAGTAATTCCAAATATTTCTGGGAATTTAGTGTGCCATCAATAAAAAAAATCTGACGTGGACACCACATGACTTCCTTGTACGCTTATTAAACTGTTCATACTTTTTTTAATAACTAAAATGTAGAATAATATAAAAATATAATAACCGTATTTGATTTATGCGGAAAATACCAAAAAAATACCTAGAGTAAAGTGCCCTATTGGCACGGACGATCGCAAACAAAAATATGAGGTGATCAAGTAGATGCAACATGAGTCTCAAATACAAAATTTCTACGTCTAACCGTATTCGAGTTATGCGACATGCATACGTTCGTACGTCCAGCCGTCCGTCCGTCCGTATGTACAGACATCACAACGAAACTAGTCATAATGGATTCAGAAAAGGTCAAAACGGGTATTTTCGTTAAAATCTGAGAACCGAAATTTTTCGCGATTACAATAGGTACTTCCTTTGTACTCCGTACAAGGAAGTAAAAAGGTCCTATAATATTGGAACCTAACATTCCAATCCAAACATTCACACTTTCGCGATATTGAGAATGGTTATTTAAAATTAAATGTTGATTTTCTTTGAGCAAACTACGATAATTTTGAACATTTGGCTCTCCATTAATGCTAAATATGAATTCATCAGAAAAGCAAATATTTTTGATAAAATTTTTGTCAGCTTTCGCCTTTTCCATTATCGTTTCGCAAAATATCATTAGGTTTACTCTATCATGTTCAAAAATTTCTTGATGGTGAGAATATTTAAAAGACATGTATTTATGTTTTTTTAAATATTTTGAAAGCCGTGTTGTGATGTATTCCTAATCCCGGTGCAATTTCTCTTGTACTCACACTAGGATACCGAAGCTAGAACATATTTCATTAACGGTATCATCAATCTCAATTTCTTCTTCTGGTGCAACATGTTTTTTGATGAAACTATGGTATGGATGGAACACTGATCTATATTTAATTTGATTATTAATAACTCTTTGAATTGTAAACTTTATAAATTGAACACTAATAAATAATTACTGGCAATAAACTCATAATATTCTTCTGACAGATAAATCGTCAATCTTTTGTTTCATTTCCAAGGATAACCCGATTTTTAAGCAAATTTTTAATATTTTCATATTTAATTTCTGCCGTTATAGGGCATGTAAAATTCTGTTTATTGATTCTGATGTAGAATTTTATGCTCTACAACTTTTATTTGAAGCTTTTTTACCTAAAATAATTAGGGAAGCAGGAAATTAAGAAAGTATTATTTTACATGTTAAAGTCCTATGTTCCGGGGTCGCGGTCAACACCCTGTATTTTATTATCGAATCAACCATACTATTCAAAATCCTTGGTAGAAAAATGTCATTTTCATCATAAATTACGGATAATTAATTAAAAAATATGTTACCATTTTGGGATCGTTGGCGGATAAATCGGTAAAACTTCCTCGGATGTAAAGACTTAGTTACATGTCTTGTTACTTAAATTACTATTAAAAGGTTTTGAATTAAAATCGATTTTTGATGAAATATTTTAATTATTTTTGAAAAATCTATATGATCAAAAAATCAAGATCGCACAGTCCTAGTGGCATTTTTGTGAAAGTAGTAAGATATCGAGAATTAGGTAAATAAGTACATTTTTATGATTTCTGCAGTTACTTGTAAAATGTAAGGAATACGTACCTGCGTAGACATTGAAAGTGGCGGTGCGGAATGACGTTGTCGATATACATTGTGCCAGCATAAACAGTCGGTAATGAAGTCGCTGTCTTGCCATGCAGTTCGCAAGTCAGCACTGTCTAGTACCATGCTTACCGGACGATTATTAATTATCTGAAAATATAAAAGATACAAGTTACATTTATGGTTCATTTTATTTTTGGTAGAACGCACATCACCACTCAATTTTCGAATAAGTGCATTTATTAGACAAACGTGTTCGTTTTTGTAATCGATGCAAACACAATGTAGTACAGAGACAGGAGAAATAGTACTTATCTTTTGTTAGTTCGATAGATAATGAAGTGCGATCTATCAGAAATAAAATGAACCATACATCGCCATAATTCAACGGATTCCACAGCGTCAAGATATTTGTTTTAGAATGATTCCTTTAACTTTCACCTATTTTATGTTTCAAAGTGTCTAGCTTCCCTGCACCCGTATCTGATACCCGCGTCGTAATACGTCACATAATAGATGTCACTGACTGATGGATTTCAATATCAACTCTAATATCATATCACAAAGATGGGTAGCGACGACTCAGTTTTGTTTCGTTATGGAACTAAAGTTCTGCTCGGGTACTTCATATCGAATCGAAGATCATTTCATATTTTATTATTGCCAAAACTGGGCATGTGGGACTCAAGAAAGAGTATTAGGTTCTTTATTTAGTTCAGTACAATCAGAGTTTGTATCAAAACAGAATATGTAGTACTCAAGAAGGATATTACTTGGTAAACACACACGCAATTGTTATATATCCATTCGATTACTTATATTTTTCTGTAATATCTCTTAGTTACGTCTTCCATATAACGATATGCAAACAAAACTAAATGTCTTACCAGAAGAAGCTCTTGAAGTAGAGCTAAAAATAAATATAAGAAAAACAAAATCTATGAGAATCTTTTCAAACACAGCTGAACTTTTTACCTTAAATGAAGAAAACATAGAAGACACACAAGAGTTCACATATTTGGGAAGCGTAATTACTCCAGATGGCGGGTCAGCGAAAGATATAGTAAGCAGGCTTAAAAAGGCACGACATGCCTTCGGACTACTACAAAACATATGGAGCTCAAATGAATACTCCACGCAAACAAAACTGCGAATTTTTAAATCAAATGTTGTACCAGTCTTACTCTATGGCAGTGAAACTTGGAACGTAAACACCTCCTTAACTACAAAGCTACAAGTCTTCATAAACAAATGTCTAAGGAAAATCTTACGAATCTTTTTGCCACAAACCATTAGAAATGAAGACCTCTGGCATATTACAAACCAACAAAAACTATTGCTTCAAATAAAGACCAAAAAATTGAAGTGGATCGGACACGTATTAAGACGAGATGACAGCTACATCGCAAAACAAGCCCTAGAGTGGAACCCATAAGGCAGTAGAAGAATTGGAAGACCAGCCAACACCTGGAGAAGATCAACGATCAAGGAAGCGCAAGAGGCGGGAAAAAGCTGGCCAGAAATCAAATCCGTACCCAAAAACCGCACCAGATGGCGCATATTTATTGAGGCCCTATGCTCCGCGTAGGAGTTTGAGGAACATTATAAGTGCTGATGAGTATAATCAAATTTATTCAGAAATTGGAAAAGTATAAAAATTAGGTGTCGATTGGAATGTTTACAATATAAAAGATATGGAAAAAATATATAATAAAATACCGGGAATAAACAATTTCAAAAAGATAAAGATAATAAAACGTTTTGATAAAAATAATTTAAGTATAATTAAATATAAAGGTAATTCTCACTATCGGTTTGAGGACGGAGATACAATTTTCAATTCTCTATTGAAAAGAGGTAAAACAACCAATATGTTTACCATAAAACCTACAAATTTGAAAATCTTGATATCGGTTGAGAAGAAAAAAAAATGTCCGATCATTGTTGGAGAAACAATACAATGCCGATAATATAACATGGGAAACATTGCCGGGACTACAATTTTACCAGGATATTCTAAATGATGCCGATGAAACTGAAACTCTAGTGCAAGAAGATATGGATGAGTGTGATTGTTTGGAAGAAGACTGTGACATGCATATTTAATTTAATATTATATTTAAATGCTAATAGTATGGTATAAACTGTAATTATTTATTTTATAGCAATGAATAATTAAATTATAAAATTTATTAATAATTTTTCATTTTAATTTATTAATTCAGAACAAAAACGTAATTTAAATATTTTTTATAGGTTCTATCAAACAAAACTGAATATGTCCATTTTTTTATTTAAGCAAACTCCGATAAGTCCGTGATAATCAAGCATAACTGAATATGTGCAAGTGTATTTTTTATATATCTATTTATCTATCATAATTTTTTTTTTCTAAAAAAAAAGGTTTAAACAAAGCCTTAAACTTACTATTTATTAGGACTATGATCAAAATTTAAAAATAAACAATAATTAGCAGTTTTTATTGATTTCTGAATAAAAATGAATAATGGACTTATCGGGTTTTGAATGTTTGCTCCTCATATATATATATATATATATATATATATATATATATATATATATATATATATATATATATAAACAACAGTAGTGGGTGTGACAGTCAGTAAATTGGTCAAAAAATTAAAGTAGACTCTTTAAAATTTGTCAAGCTTTCGATTTTATTTTAAATCTTCATCAGGACACTGTAACAATATTGATATTATAATACAAATTTTACACAATTTATAGTGTAACATCAGACTTACATAGTGTTGAGGTTAGTTAGTTAGTATTTTAGATGTAGAAAAAAATTACATAAAACGTACTTTCCTTGAGATGTACCACATAAATAACAAAATTAATACTATGAATAAAAGAACAGACGTTGATGGTTTGAGCCAAATATACATTTACTTATTAAAATTAGCCGAAATAAAATACACACATAATACATCAATTCAAAATGTTCAAAATTATGTAGGTGGTTAAAGTTGCTTTTTGGCGGTTTTAATTTCAAAATATTATTCTAAATTGTTCCTTGTCCACCTAGTGACATTTTATGCAACTTCGTTTTCTTTTTTGTCTATATATCAAGAAGAATTGTTTTTCTTACTAAAAGCGCAGCAAAAACTGGTAGCCATTACTTGACAAAAATGTTTCAGTGATCAAACATCTGACCACGCTGTTACTGTTTTACCATTTTTGTGTCAAAATACCTGAAAATGTTACGATTACCTTAAAAAAATAAAAAATAATATATATATATATATATATATATATATATATATATATATATATATATATATATATATATATATATATATATATATATATATATATATATATATATATATATATATATATATACAGGCTGTTCATTTTAAGTGGCGCACCATTGCTATCTCGAGAAGTATAAGAGGTACGAAGTTGATTAAATTAGCAAACAATTTCTATTTTATATGACTACTTTAATGAACGAAAGAAAATTTTTTTAGACCAGTGGTTCTCAAACTACGGGGTGCAACTTTCTTATTTCAAATGGGGACCTATTTTTTTTATTCGCTTATTCGATTCAGTATTTTTTTCTGAATTCAACGAGATATTACTTTCATACCCTGGCATAAAAAAACATGAGAAAAACGCTATTGAAAATTATGATAATTTAATTAAAATCTGAGTGTTACAAGAGTGCTATGGAAGAAAACAATTGAATATTTGTTTCATATTAATTGTTATTTGATAATGAAAAAGATTCTTTGATTTTAATTAAGAGATCAGGGCCGCTACTGAGTGTATGAGTTCCAGGTACTAAGTACTCAGTAGGGTACAAGGTGGAGGTAACTACGGACACGTGTTTCGACCTTATTTGGTCTGATCAGTGTAGTATACTAGAATCTTTTTCACTAACAATTAATATGAAACAAAATATTCAATTGTTTTCTTCCATAACACTAACTAACAATCAGATTTTAATTAAATTATTATAATTTTCAATAGCGTTTTTCAAATGTTTTTGTTATGCAAGGGTATTAAACTAATATCTCGTTGAATTCAGAAAAAAATACTGAATAGAATAGGCAAATAAAAAAATAGGTCCCCATTTGAAATAAGAAAGTTGCACTCCGTAGTTTGAGAACCACTGGTCTAAATTTTTTTTTCTTTCGTTCATTAAAGTAGTCATATAAAATAGAAATTGTTTGCTAATTTAACCAACTTCGTAGCTCTTATAGTTCTCGAGTTAGCAATGGTGCGCCACTTAAAATGAACACCCTGTATATATATATATATATATATATATATATATATATATATATATATATATATATATATAAATGTTTCAGTGATCAAACATCTGACCACGCTGTTACTGTTCTACCATTTTTGTGTCAAAATACCTGAAAATGTCACGATTACCTTAAAAAAATAAAAAATAAATAAATATATATATATATATATATATATATATATATATATATATATATATATATATATATATATATATATATATATATATATACCGTGAGATTTATTTAACGTGAAACATGGGATCTTTCATATCCATGGTTACGAATTTGACAGCAATGTATTAGAGCGTTTCATTTAAAATAGATCTCATGTTTCACGTTAAACAAAACTCACGTTATATTATATATATATATATATATATATATATATATATATATATATATATATATATATATATATATATATATATATATATATATATATATATATATATATATATACAACTTACTATCATTGAAGCGTCCTTATATTGACAATTTTCCATCAACCGAGCGTCCGGCTCCAATGAAGCGTCCATATATGGACGCTCGATTGGTCACCATGTTAAATTGACTCCTAGTACCACCTAGTAGTCATATCTAAAAATTTTGGTGGACGCCGAATTGATAGTAAATTATCATTTGCCGTATACATGCCGTATACTTTTAGTTCAGCCGAACGCTCACTCGTGGCGTTGCTGCGCTAGGCGTATAAGTATACTTTCATCCAATCTATCGCCTACCGAGCGTCCTCAAACTGGCAACACCGAAACGTATGTTTTCAAATGTTATGTTCGAAGTGTTCGTGTTCTCTTGATATTGGAGGATGAAGCAAAATATCAAAGTAGGTACGTAGTTTTCGTTTCGACTACGTGGTTCTGCTTATCAAGAACTTATATACTTATAACAAACTTTTTTTTTCGTCGCACGTGAACGCAAAGCACGCCGTTACTCCCTGTTTAAACTAAAGGGAGCAAACCACGCTTTTGCTCCCTAGGAGGCAAAAACGTCTTTTTCTTCTTCTAAACTGGAAGTGTCGGCGTGCTTCGCGTGCATTAAATAAAAAATTATAAATATAATATAAATTATGTTCAAATTAGGGGAGAGAGATAAACATCAAGATCTACACCGTTTGCCCGATCCTCATGAAATTTTGCATGCAGATTTTTTTTACCAGACTTAGATTTTAAGTTAGGTATGTATTAATTTGATTGGACCATTTTGCACGCAAGTCTCTTTTGACTGGAGTCAGATTTTAAAGTATGTTTAAATTCGATCATAACATCATAAGGGGTGCGGATTAAAAATCTATAGAATCTAGACCATTTGTCCGAATCTCTAGAAATTTTGCAGACTGGACTCTTTTTTTACTATAGTCACATTTTTAGGTATATTTGAAATTTATTGGACTATTAGAGGTGGGGTAATCTCTATAGATCTAGACTGTTTGTCCGATTCTCATGAAATTTTGCATGCGCGTCTTTTTTGCCTAGAGTCAGATTTCAAAGTATGCTCAAATTCGATCGAATCATGATGGAAAGGGGAGGGATTAAACTAAAACAGTCGTAATTTTTTTTTCAACGGAACTCGGTAATATGTAGCAATCAACTAAAGTAAGAAAGATAGTTTTTATTTATCGGTTTATAAATTATATTTAAATTGAGGTATGAGGGTTAACATCTAGACCTAGACCGTTCGTCCGAACTTCACATATTTTTACAAGCAGATCTCTTTTCACAAGAGCCTGATTTTAAGGTATGTGATGTGTGAATTTGTTCGGGTCCAAAGAGTTGGGGGTTAAATTCAACAATCACTCAAATGACCGTAATTGTTTTTTTGCAACAATACTTGGTATATACCATTAAATTAAATAAGAAATATTATTTTTCTGGTAGTTATATTATACATTCATGTACCTTATGCGCATTCGTAATATTCATATCCAAGCACAAGGAACATTCGAAATACTACCAGAAAAATTACCGACATAACTACGAGACTACTACTACTTATGGTATTATAAGTGAGGGTCTTTTTTTAAATTGGGTCACACACATAATTTTTTATTCGATCGGACTATCATGAGGGTAGGGGTTAAATATCTAAATCTAGAAGATTTGTCCGATCTTTATGAAATTGAAATAAAATTGTATTGCTTTGACAGCAAATAAAGAAGTAGTTAATTAATAAAACCTTATTTAGTAAATAGATAATAGATATTTATGTAACAAGTAAAGGAAACGAAACTTGTTACCTTACGTATGTGAAATTTGTACCACGAGGCGTGGCCGAGTTCTGTAAATACATAAGTAAGGTAACTACCGAGATTCCTTACTGCTACATACAATATTTTTTTACTTTCATTTAGAATAAATAGAAATTTTTGTTTGAAATTATGAAATTTTGTCATTTAAGGCGGTTGCGCAGTCAAATTATAGGTTTTGCTGAATGTTCTGTATTACTTTAATAAACAAAGATTTAAATTAGGTATATATCTGAATAAATAAATTGACCACTTTTTGCATTTTGTATTCCAGAAAATTAAATTTAAAATGGATCAACACCAGCCGCCAAAATTGCGAAAAACAACATGCAGTTTTCCCCATAAATTTGGTTTAAACAATAAGATTTTTTAAACAAATAAGACGTTTTCGAAAAGCTTGAAGTTGCCCTCTTTTTGCTCTAATGCCACTTTTTTGAATTTTTATGTAGAATTGTTTTACACATGGAATATTCACAAAATTGGACATGTTTAGCCATGCACATAAAAAAATTGAAGAAAAAATTTAAAAAACTGGCATTAGAGCAAAGAGGGAGCATCCTTAAACTTTTCAAAAATATCTTAGTTAATTCGAAAATTTCAATTCTTACTTCAATTTTAATGGGAAAACTAAACATACTTTTCACCATTTTAACGGCTAGAAGCCAACCACCTTAATGTCTTACAAATGATGACATAAAACAAAAACACCCAAATTAGGTTATCTACAAACCACATTTTAATTCGAATTTTTTAAAAATTTAAACCATAAAATATGCGATTGCAAGTTAAAAACATTTTATATTGAAGTTTCTTTACAATGTAGTCTATAATTTTTTAAATAAATGTAGTTTTATATGTGTACATTTTATTTTTTTAAAAAGAATAAAATAAAAAAAATCTGTTGTGGCCAGCACACGACCTCTCGCCTTAACACTGTAATTTATGTGAATTTGATTTTAGTTAGGTAGGCTTTCTTAAATTATAATTTTGCAATAAATTTACAAACTTTGTGAAAATAATTTTATAGTTCTTAGTTCTTAATTAGCTCTTTATAGATAAAAATTTAACTTTATTATTACCTTATATTACATTATGTTCAGTTAATAATATTTACATTTCTTTTAAAATGGTGCCACAAACATTTTAGAAACTGTGCATATGTCTGTTCATCTGTTACATTGACATATTCATTTTTAATATTATCAAATTAATATTCCTTTATTGGTAAGAGATATAGAAACGATGTTAAATAAATATTGTAAAAGATAATTTGTTCTTTCAAATGTCGAATGACAAATTGTAACTATCGCAGTATTTCCTATATTTTTTTGCAAAAAATGTTAAAATGCTTCAAGAAAATACCACTTCCGGTTGGCAGATTTTTACCAAAATCTTATCAGCTCTTCATTAACATATATAAATGTATATTGCAAAATATATTCGAATTTTATGTAAAGTAGAATTTGAGATAATGAATCAGAACGAAAGACTATAGTAGGCGCACATACAGACACACACACACACACACACACACACACACACACACACACACACACACACACACACACACACACACACACACACACACACACACACACACACACACACACACACACACACACACACACACACACACACACACAGACATCATCGTGAAAATAGTCAAAATAGGTTCTAAAGGTGCTAAAACGTGCTTATTGACAAAAATCTCGACATCGAATTTTTTCACGATCCCTATACCTCTCTAGGCGAGAGGTAAAAACCATTGCATGAAGTAATTAAATTCATTTCCTAGCGCAAATTTGAGAAATCAATTGTCTATAAACCAAACGAAAGTAAGAAAATAATATTTACCTATTTTTAAAAACCCAATAAACACTGCTTGATATAGGTACTGTAATGTCCTAATGCCATTTGATTAATTTTCTACTATTTTTATGTATAATGAGTAGTAGATTTTAAATAGGTAAATTACAGTCGTGTCGAGCATTATTTTTCTTCCAAATAAAATTTCACATTTTTACCTATAAAGCTTACAGCAATTTTTTTTATTATTATTAAACATTTATTTTTTCCAAATTGCTACTTAACAAGATTTCGATAAGTAGCAAACAAATTTATGCGGAAAAATAAATAGCTCTTATTTAGTTAACGTTACCAAAGATTTTGAACAAAAATTATTTATAAAATGCATTAAGTAGTATTATATTCTAATTTTAAACCTAATCAATAGTGTTGTCAACAAATTTGTGAATTTAGTAATTATTGACATATAATGCATTTGTTGCTAATTTTCATTTAAATAATTAACTATCAGATCACAGACAATTTGAACGATTTTCACTATATTTTTGTTATACTTAGTTATAAGCATAGAAATCCAACATAAAATATAGGCTAAATAATCAATCAATGAACCATCTTAAAACAAAATCTAAACGATGTATCCCACATATGACTTTGTCATATTTATTCAACTTGCCGATAATAATTCCGTCTTTTCATTTCAAATCCCCAATATAACGCGCGAAGTAACATGGTTCAGTCGCGGCAACACTGTCGGACGCTTGATAATCGATGAATTGTAATAATCCGTATATTTCGGAAGCTTCAAAGATGATAGTTTGAACGGACGCTTCAATGATTATGAATTGGGAATATACACCAACCGGACGCTCTATTCAGGTTTTTTGAACGGACGCTCTGTTGATAGTGAGATGTATATATATATATATATATATATATATATATATATATATATATATATATATATATATATATATATATATATATGCTGGAGGGGGGCGGAAAGGGTTGCGCTAAAATTCGCAGGCATGACTTTAAAGTAGACACTTTTTTTTCGCCCACAAAGATTCATCGAAATCGATATCGATTGAAAATACGCCGAGTTATGGCGGTTTGAAAATGGTCGAAATTTCACGAATTTCAAAGTTTCAATTTTTTCCGCCAGTGTATAAGTCTTTCATAAATTAATTTTATAATATATTTATATATAGGTACCTCTTTTTAAATGATAGTTGAAATATTAAGTTTATATTACTCAATGTAACACGATTATCAATGCTATGTAAATTATTAAATTACCAATTAGGTTGCCTGCTTTTTCAAATTTTATTCTAGTGATATAGAAACTAGCATTATTAAAACATTAACTTTTAGTTTGCTATAATAGAAGTGTGCTCTTAATAAAATATGAACAAACAAGGCGTACAAGGAAGTCATGTGGTGTCCACGTCAGATTTTTTAATTATTACCTCTCGCCACTCAGTACTATAAGAGAGGTATTGAATCATGCTAAAATTTTGATAGGGAGTTTGCAATGGATAAGCACGTTTTGAGATCCCTAGAACACGATTTTGATAGTTTCGCGATGATGTCTCTGTGTGTATATGTGTATGTGTGTGCCTGTTTCGGTATAAGGGGTTATACGCAGTTAGAATTTTTTTAAAATCGATTTTTGCATTTCCGGAATGTATATTTAACTGATAATATTCCCTGAAAATTTCAAATCGATCCGGTAAGTATTTTTCGAGATATACGCATATTTGTAAAGACGTCTCGGACTGATAGAAAGTAGGTGGAATACAGATCGGGGTATCAGCTGCTCTTTTCTTTGTGTGTATTCCTAGGTATAAATTACCTTATGAAGGGTTCATTTTATACCTGAAGACTAAATCGAGTTATTTCTTGGACGATATAAGTGAACATCATTTCAAATAGTTTTTATGGCCCTGGAATAGATGACTCCATGTAAATAAAAAAAATCTATGTGTAAACTTCTTCTGAAACTTTAAACGCGTTTTTCTGAAAACTATGTTTTCCAAATCGGTGACTCAGATTTATAAAAATCTGACGTGGACACCACATGACTTCCTTGTACGCCTATTAAACTGTTCATACTTTTCTTAATAACTAAAATGTAGAATAATATAAAAAAATCTGACGTGGCCACCACAAGACCTCCCGCCATACCTACTTTATTCTTTTAACTTATTATACAAATATATTAACATATAAGTACTACTACTACTGCTACTATACTCACAAATATATTTTAGTCATTTTATTTAAACTGCAGAAGAAGATATAAAGCATATTTTACTATTGTCACTGTCATGTCATAATCATTTAAATTTTACGTAGTAACAAATGTTAATCGATCATGGACTACAAGATACCGAAATACTAAATTATAAATATATACTTTAATTATTCTTAAATGATACCAGATACAAACATATTTATAAAATACCGATTGTAGGTAATAATCACATAATCTTTCATTTAAAATAAAAAAATTGTCTTAAATTAAATATTTATCGAAATATTTAAAAAAAGTACTACTTCCGGTTTGTAGATTGAAACCAAAAATAGGAGGTGCACAACTAGATGCTATAACAAGCCTAAATACAAAATTTCAACTTTCTACGTCTAATCGTATTTGAGTTACGCGACATACATACGTACGTACGTACAGACGTCACGACGAAACTAGTCATATTGGATTCAGAAACGGTCAAAACGGATATTTCCGTCAAAATCTGAGAACCGAAATTTTTCGCGATTACAATACTTCCTTTTTACTCCGTACAAGGAAGTAAAAAACGGCTTTTAACCGATCGGTTTGAAATTTTAACATAACCTTCTTAAATATATTCCTCAGGTATTAATCGAAGGAATAAGGTTTCGGTTAATTATTTATATTTTTTAAATTTTACGTGGCAATTTTGGCCGTTATTTTGTCAAAAATCGAAATTTCGACCAACACCTACTATCGGAGTAATAAGTATAGTCACTCGGATGTAAAGTTGAATAACTTGTTTAAAAATAATCAAAAAAAATTAAATAAAACTTTATACTAAAGTATACACATTTCTACGTTATTGTATAGAATTTCAAATTTTTAAATGTATATGTGTAGAAATAACAACAATTTATAGCAAAAATGAGCTATGATTTGACACATTTTTAGAAACTGTTAACTTTAATGACGTCTACTGTCAATATACCTCATGCAAAAAAATTCAAATTTTGGTATAGTATACTTATATACTTAGTAAAGTTATTTGATACTGTAATTTTTTTTAAATATTTATATTTTGTTTATAATAATAAAATAAGTGAACATGTAATATCTTTGTTACTGGTAATCTTATAAGATTCAAATTCAGGTTACCGATGCCTTATATAATTATAAAAAAGAATTGTTTAACATTTTTATTTTAAACTTATTATATGAATTATAATAATTGTTTTCTGAAAAAGTGATACCTCAGGATTCATAAATTTCAGAAAAAAAATTATCAAAATTCAAGTAATAATTTTTAAATAAAAATTATGAAGAAATCTTTTTTATAATTATATAAGGCATCGCTAACCTGAATTTGAATCTTATAAGATTACTAATAACAAAGATATTACATATTCACTTATTTTATTATTATAAACAAAATATAAATATTTAAAAAAATTTACAGTAGCAAATAACTTTACTAAACTTATAACTATACTATACCAAAATTTGAATTTTTTTGCATGATGTATATTGACAGTAGACGTCATTAAAGTTTATGATATACTGAATCGTAAAACCTGCTTTATTGAGCTCATTCTCTAGCGGTAAAAAATCTTATAACGGGCTCAAATTTTTCTAACGGGCTCAAATTATTTTTACGGGCTGTTATTTTAAAACTATGACGACATACTTTTTTCATTTTTTATTTATTGGAAACACTAGTACAACAAAAATTGAATCACTTATTTTTACACATATACCGGGAGTTTTTTTTATTAGTAAACATAGGGCATGTCATTACCATAGTTACAGTGTTACAGAATGACAGCAATGTATTGGAGCGTCTTTTTTATCAGTAAACATAGGGATAATTACATACTAAAATAAATATGAAATATAAATTAAAGAAATGATAAATTACCTCTACCTACATTAAACTAATGAGAATTTTTTAAAACTAATTAAATGCTCAAAATTGGAACCATTAACTTCTAAACAATATCCTAAACGATTATAATAGTATATTACATACCGAGCGGGGAAATGGTTCATTACAGCCGAGCGTTTCATTAGATGACTGAGGTGCTTGCACCGAAGTCATCTATGAACGCGAGGCTGAAATGAGCCTTCCCGCGAGGTATGTATACTATTTTATTCACAATCCAATTGGTTATTGATATGCCCGTTTTAAATATTCATTTTATTCATATTTTATGACAGTTTTATTATCATTTGTTTTGATAACATAGAGATCTATGAAAAAGTTGCTAGGATTGCCAGGTAACTTGAAAAAATGTTTTTATTGATTCTGTCAATAATTAGTTTCTTGCTGCTTTTTATCGAGATCGAGCATATTAATTATCATGTTGTCTGATAGTGAAGATGGTGAAGACGAAAATATTCCTTTAGAACTGCGAGAAGCTGCAAAAAAAGCTTCTGAAAGTGACGTTTACCTAGCTGGAAAACGCTCACTTCCCCGCTAGCCGGAAAGTTTTTTCCGGCTAGCTGGGAAGTAAAGTAAACAATGACTCGCTTCCCATCTGTTTAGAAGGTTGGAAACGCACATATTACCAACCGATTGTGAATAAAAAGAATTTATAGCATTTGCTGGGGAGTAATATTTTGGGAAGCAGCACTAATTCGATTTTTTAATTGTTCAACATTCATTCTGTCACCATTGTACAAGTTATATTAGTAATAATGAATGAAACCCTTTGTTTGGTATTAGTGTTACTTAGTCTGTGAGACGTGTATTTAAGTTATCTTACAGATAAGACAATAGATATAATTATAATATAAATAGGGCCAGAAGCAAGAGTGACGCATTCTGGATCTCTGCTTGATTCACGCTAGTTTATTATATTGCTTGTAATAATATCATATTATTTTGTGTGATAATAAAGTGTTTTTTTAAAAAGATATTTTTCTAATAAATATTCATAATTGGCGCAGTCGGAGCGGATTACGTAAATCAAGTGTTAGTAAAATTGCGCGATTAAGGGCAATCACTTGATATCAGTTTTAACTGTTAAACGTAATAACGAATCTACATCAAGAAGCAAAAACTAGTGAAGGTGTTCTACGAGACCAAGTTTCCGTCCGAGAAGACGTTAAAAGAAGATACGTAACAAATTGTTACAAAATACTACATAATAAAATAAATAAATAAAATAAACTAATAGAAGACAGTTATTAAATTAAACAAATTAAATTAAACTAACTAATTGAATAAACAAATCTAATTATTCAATATAATAAACACAAAAGTGTTACTTAATCAAATCTTCAAAGAAGAAAAATATTTAATTATCCGACATCGGAAAACATCGCATCATTGAGAGACTGTTCCTGTGAAATCCAGTCTTCCAGTCAAGTGTTCCAGCTCAGTGTTCCAGTGTACTACTACCAGTGTACGAGTGTTCCTGTCAACGTTTTTCAACACAACTGAAGAAATCAACTCATCTCATCGCAGAGAATCGATGAAAATAATAAAACTAATTTTTATTATCTTAATACTGTAAGTAAACAGTTAAAAATTTATTTATTTATCTATTGTTACTTGTGAATCAATAAGTAAAGATGGAATTAAAAGAAATTCATTTAAAGTTAATCCCAGAATTTAATGGAAATCCAAAATTACTTTCAAACTTCATTTCAGTTTGTGAAGAATTAATTAATAACTTTTATAAACCATTGACCCCAGATGATTTTCAAAATAAATTATTATTACTAAGTATTAAAAACAAAATAACGGGGCATGCAGCAGAACAAATTTGTGGAGTTACAATAAAGAAATGGGATGATTTGAAAAAAGCGTTACTAAATTCTTATGAAGATCAAAGAGACGAATTCACTTTACTCATTGAGCTTACTTCCTTAAAGCAGGGAAATAAGACGTATATTGATTTTTATAAAAAATTGTCACATGTGTTAGACCTTTACACATCATATATCAACACACATTATCCTAATGCTATTAAATCAGAAAATTTAAGAACTAATGCAACTAAATTAGCATTACGTGTTTTCACTTTAGGACTTAAAGACCCAGTTGGTTCTTTAATTAGATCAAGGAATCCAAAAACATTAAACGATGCATATAATTTATTAACTAATGAATTTAATGTAGAATATGCAAAACCGATCATGAAACCAATAATTCAAAATAGACTACCAAACATTCCACCTCAACAATTTCCGGGAGTAAAACAAAATTTTCCAATGCAAAATTATCAAAAACAAAATTATTCAGCACCAAATCGATCATACAATGTAAACCCCCAAACATATCAAAATAAACAGAATGTTCCCTCACAACAAAAATTGACTCCAAGTACTCAACCTTATAAAGTGTTTGCACCCAGACAACAAGTTAAGAACACACAATTCCAACCTAAACCAATACCAATGAGTACCAGTACCCGAAATACATACAGACCACCACAAAATTATTTCACCCAAAATCAAGGACAAAACAGAAATTTCATTTCTGAAGAACTTTATAATCAGGACATACAAAATGACCAAGACATAAACAATGACGTGACTGAAGATAACTTTGAATTATCTAATGAAGATAATACAGAATACGAGGAAATTATTGACGAACAAAATTCTTTTTTAGAGGAAACAAGCCTCGAAATTACGGAGAATTCTTAAATTGTAACTATACCAGTAAATTACCTTTTCTAAAATTAAAAGATTACATATGTTTGATAGATACAGGATCAACAAAATCCTTAATCAGCAAAAATTATGTTTATACTAATAGAGATAGATTCCATATTTATAACGAACAATTTCAATTATTCACGGCAACAGGTATTACTCATGGCAATGAATTTATTATGTTTTCATTTCAAGGTAAATTAATTAAATGTTATTTGTATAATTTCCATGAAAACTTTGATGTTCTTTTTGGTTTAGAAGCTTTAAAAACATTAAAAGCAAAATTTGATATTGTCAAAGATGAAATTACACTCTTGAAAAAGAAATTCAAATTACAATATTTTAAACCAAATCAAAATTCAATTGAAAGTATGAATTGTGAAATAGATACCAACGCAGAAATTCAAAAACTACGTTTGGATCATTTAAGGAGGTTCGATACCGTTTTTGAAAATATTACCATTCATCTGAAATTTTTACAAGTTGAAGATGGATGTATTTATCGTTCACTGTTAAAATTTCAGATCAATCGTCCACACCGTTTTTCAAAAATAAATTTTTAAAAATTTCTGTTTTACATGGGAGTAAATGAGAATACATTTTTAAAGGGCTGTGTAATCTATAAAAATAATACCACCAGAAAGAGATTTACAGTAATTATAAATCAGACATTAATAAATCATGAAACTAAAATTCAGTGGATTCTTCCACACCGTTATTGAGTTATTCAAATAAATAAAATTTAAAACGTGACAATAATGCTCACATAACTAAAAGAGCGATAACTACGGCAACGTCGCAAATCATAGATTGGCGCGAAATTTAAAATACTGTTGGAAAGTAAGAGTGTGTTTATGTTGAAGCATATTATTTTATAAAGTTTGTAACAAATGATATTATATTTATATTTTCACGACAAATAAATGAAAATACACATACACAAGTCATTTTTAGGAAATTGGACACACTTTCGCAATGCGCATACAAACACCGTTACGAAACTATCGAAAATAAGTAGGAAGAACTATTTGAGTAAGAATTATTCGTGTTCATTTACTAAAAACTCTACAAGGGACATGACGGGTCCATGATCACTAAATTTGTTTGCAATTATTTCGTAATTAATTCCAAATGTCGCTAATCTTTTAATCATTCCACGAGATCTGACTCTTTTTAAAGTCTGGACAGTAGAAATAATAATATCTGTATCTTTTGTGTACGTTTGTCATATACTTGATCAAAGCTTTCCCCATTACTAATTATTTCTGAAACAGAAAGATGAATTTCTACCAATTGTCAGGAAATGTTTTTAAATAATTTTAAAGTGTCTTGGAAATAATGAATGACTGGACGAAAACTATCAATTAAGTTCTTATTTCTTATAGCTTGCATTAATCTTGGAGCGTCAAAAGAACAATTATTATGAGCTATTGCATTTACTATTGCATAACACTTGACAGTTGTGTTGACAGTTAGGTTAGAAGCACTGCAGCCAACAGCCAACGTAAAGCAGCTAAAATACTAGCGCTGTTGCCGTGTTTTCATTTGATTTTTAAAATTATGAATTTTAAAATATAAAATCTTTAGGACTTAAAAATACAATTTAATTGAAAGATAGTAATAAAATATTTATAAACAAATATATTTCGCTATAAGATTTTTTATATTTTTGGTGTTTTTTACAACAAAATTTAGTGGGTAGAAGTTGTCACTCTGCAGAAATACAATAGATTTTTGTTTAGATCCCCTAGATAGATAATCGGTATCGAAACTCCTTAAATGATATTGAGAAATCAGAAATACTTAAAGTAGTTAAACAATATAAAGATTTATTTCCAAGAGAAAATGAAAAATTAACGTTTACTAACAAAATCAAACATCAAATAAATACCATTGACGAAAATCCAGTGTATTCTAAAAATTATAGATACCCCGAAATTTTTAAACATGAAATAAAAAGACAGACTCAGAAATTATTGAATGAAAATATAATTCACGAAAGCTATTCACCATGGTCATCTCCTATTTGGATGGTGCCAAAAAAATTAGATGCCTCAAATAAACAAAAATATAGAATGGTATTTGACTTGAGAAAATAAAACGCAAAAACCAAAGACGATAAATTTCCTATTCCGAACATCACGGAAATACTTGACAAACTAGGTAAAAGTACATATTTCACCACAATAGATTTAGCTAGCGGTTATCATCAGATTGAGATAGAAGAAAAAGATATACCGAAAACAGCTTTTACAACTGACGAAGGACATTTCGAGTTTACCCGAATGCCTTTTGGGTTAAAAACGCACCCAGTACTTTTCAAAGACTCATGAACTCAATTTTAAAAGATCATATTGGAAAAATATGTTGGGTATATTTAGATGATATCATAATACTTGGTACATCGCTACAAGAGCATTTAGACAATGTTAGAAAAATATTCGATACATTACGGGAAGCTAACCTTAAAATACAAATTGACAAATCCGAATTTTTGAGGAAAGAAGTGGCTTATCTTGGGCACATAGTTTCAGAACAAGGAATAAAACCTAATCCAGACAAAATTCAATGTATTCTAAATTATCCAATTCCACAGACAGCTAAGGAAATCAAATCATTTCTTGGACTTTTAAGTTATTATCGTCGCTTCATTCCAAATTTGGCAAAAATTATAAAACCTATGACAACTTGTTTAAAGAAAGGTAATAAAATAGATAGTAAAGATCCAAATTATATTGAGTGTTTCGAATTATGTAAGAAATTATTAACTAACGACCCTGTATTACAATATCCGGACTTTGAAAAACCTTTTGTCTTAACTACAGACGCAAGCAATTACGCGATAGGCGCTGTGTTATCACAAAACGTCGACGGCAAAGACTTACCGATAGCTTACGCATCAAGAACCTTGAACGAACATTAGATTAACTATTCTACTTATGAAAAAGAATTATTAGCCATTGTATGGTTTACTAGATATTTTAAACCTTATTTATATGGTGTAAAATTCACTATCAGAACAGATCATAAACCCTTATCATGGTTATTTTCACAGAAAACTCCAAATTCAAAATTAATACGTTGGAGAACGGAATTAGATGAATTCAATTATGATATAGAATATAAAAAAGGTTCAACAAATACTAATGCTGACGCATTATCACGAATAAGACCAAATTTTAAAGTTAATGAGATAAAAGATGATATTCTAAATTCACAGAATCATGTAGCACATTTTGTATCAGCAGATTTCAAACTATCAAAAGGAGTAGCTTTATGTTTAGATCAAAAATATAACTGTAAAAAATTCTTAAGGAATATAAAAAATAAAGAAATTGGTGATATAGTAGTTCAACACATAGATAACGGAAGAATAATCTTTCATCTTATTACGAAACAATATTATTATGACAAACCTGATATTAAAGATGTAGAAAAAACATTACAAAATTTAAAATTTTATATTGTAGAAAACGAGATCAAGAAATTAGATATTTCTAAGATAGGATCAGGATGTGATAAATTAAATTTCACATTAGTCAAAAATTTAATAAACAAAGTTTTTTAAGATACTTCATTAGAATTGACAATTTATCATTTCCAACAAATTGAAATTTTTAATAATGAGTTAGAAAGCAATCAAGCTGAGAAAAATGATTCAGATTTAGATACGATACATTCATCAGATGAAAATCCTGTAAATGGAATTACAACAATTAACTCTCCAGTTAATATAGGAAAAAATCAATTAATAATATCTGGCCATAATGATAAAACTGAAATTAAAATAAAGAAACTATTTGGTAATGATAAACAAAGAATATATGTTAAATTAGACCTTAGAAATTTACAAAGTGAAATAATAAAATTCATAAAGGAATATTTAGTAGGTACCAAAAGTAAAATATTATTGTATTTTACATGATAATTTATATTACAATTTTAACGACTATTTAAAAAATTTTGTCAACCAAATACAATGCAATTAGTTCAAGCAAAAATCTAGTCACAGATATAGAGAATCGGGAAGAACAATTAGAAACAGTGGTAAATTACCATGAAGGAAAAACGAATCACAGAGGAATAAATGAAACTTACCAGAGATTAAAATTAAAATACTACTGGCCGAATATGATTAAAACTATACAAAATTTTATTAATAATTGCGGAATATGTATTCAGACCAAATATGAAAGAAATCCAATAGAAATTGAAAATAATTTAACACCTACACATCCTTTTGAAATAATAAATATAGATCTAGTGTCTTTAGAAAATCATAAATTTCTAACAATAATAGATCAATTTTCAAAATATGGACATATATACCTTGTAAAAAATAATAGCGCGATAGAAATTTGTAATAAATTAATTCATTTATTTTCGACCTTTATGATACCCGAAAAAATTATTATTGATAACGGTACGGAATTTAATAACAAAATACTTAAGGAATTACTAAAAGTTCACAAAATTGACATCCATGTAACTAGTGTTGATAATCCAAAATCAAATAGTCCAATTGAGAGATTTCATTCAACCTTAATTGAACATTTAAGAATATATAACATCCGTCCAGAATTCAAAAATGAATCTTTAGAAACAAAAGTAAACTTATCTTTGATAGCTTATAATAATTCAATTCATTCGACTACTCAAAAAACACCCGTAGAAATTTTATTTGGTCATCATCCAATAAAAAATACTGAGTGCAGTAATAATGTCTTATGTACTCAAGAATATGTCGATAAGCACAAAGAACGTATGAAAATTATTAACCAAGAAATAATTAATAAAATCACTATAGAAAAACAGAAACGATATCAACCTCGTGAAAATCCTAAAGAACTTCCACCAAAAGTTTATCTAAAGGAACATCAAAGGCACAGTGGGAAAATTAGTAAACCAAAATTTAAAGAAATACAAGTAAAGAATTATAATAAGAAATTAGGAGTAATACTTGATGACAAAAATAAGAAACATAAACTCGACAAAATTAAAAGACCAAGATTAAATCAAAACCCTATTGTTTCAGATGGAGAATAATATCAACAGCAAAAGATTTAGAAAATATAGACAAAAATATTGGAGTAAACATAATAAAATTAGGAAACGCTAAATTATACTCAAATTCATATTATTTGTATTACACTTATAATATTACGGCTATATTAACGGAATATTTAAAACTTGAAACTCAGAAGCATTTTTTAATTTAAAAAATTCAAAACACCAGTAAAACTGTTCAACTAGAAATGTCTAATAATAAAAACATATTAGAATTCAATTTTAATAAACTCAAAACTAAAATTAGAGAATTGTTTCCACAAAGAGAAAAACGCGGATTAATAAATGGACTAGGGTCTATCTTAAAACAAATAACCGGAAATTTAGATGCTAATGATGGAGAACGTTACGAAAATATAATTCATCAAATAGAGAAAAATCAAGAAATAATACAAAAGCAAACCGAGAATAGTATTAAAATTAATAAAGATTTAATTGAAAAATTTAATCGTAATATCAAAAATATTCAGCATAATGAACTTCTACTAAAAAGCCGAATAATGCAAATTGAAGCAATATTAACATCAGAAGTTGAACATATAAATATTCTTTTTATAAAAAATTTATTTAATAAATTGACATTTCTTATCGTAAACTTAATAGAAATAGTAGATGAAATTGAAACATCTTTATCATTCTGTAATTTAGGAATACTACATAGTAGTATAATGGAAACATCTGAATTAAAAATCGAGTTATACAAAATTCAAAAAGAACTTAATTTGAAAATTAGTAATTTTTGGGACTTGAATAAGTTAATTAAGACCTACTGTACTTTGACACAAGACAAGATAAGTTATCTACTGGACATTCCTATCTATCCAGACACTAACTATGAGTTATACCAGATAACTCCGATCCCAACAATATTTAATAATACATTGATATCTTTAGAATTAAGACAACAATTAATTTGTAAGAATAGAAATAATATTTATAACACTGAATTCTGCAACCTAATAAACAATCAACATTATTGTAAAAGTAAATTTGATCCAGTTAGTAATTGTATTAAAAACTTATTTGAGAAGAAAATAGAATTAACTGAATGCAATTCAAATAAAATAACTAATGATTATCATATCTTTCAAATCGAGAACTCACATATTATAATAATTGTAAGTCCAAATGAAAGACAAATTGAAATTGAATGTAGTAGTTACAAAACCATACAGAATATAAAAGGAATTTATAAATTTGATAATAGCAAAGATTGTATAATAGATGGTATAAAATTTGAAAAACAATTTAACGGACAAGAAATACTATTTCAAAATTGTGACTTCTCAAATTTTAAAGAAACTAAAATTCTAAATCATACTATTGATTTGAAAGAGTTAAAGAATCTAGTGTTAGCCAATGAACAGTTACCAAGAATAAAAGATATAAACTATAACCCAAATATAACCCATAATATAACAATGTATTGTATGTTAGTAATAATATTAATAATTATTATAGTAAT
>OX384034.1:17363200-17378200 GCA_947534325.1 Agonum fuliginosum | reverse complement strand
ATCCTTCTGCCACTTTTGAAGATTTCCATCCACCAATTTGTTTTACTGGTAAAATATCACCACAAGACTCTGCGACCATACTAGCACCACTCCGCCTAAGACAATGTCCAGTGTAGTTTTCAGGGTGATCTAAACCAAGGAATTCTGCTACTTTCCTTGGTACACCATCGATGGTATGCACACCAGCCGGCTGCGCGACACATTTCCCTTTCTTATACCCCAGAAAAAAACGTGTAGTTCCAACATTACGAGGACGTAATTTAGCATATTTTTTGTAAATTTCAGAGATTCAGCCGCGTCGGGAATAATAAATGACCTAGACGTATATGTCTTGGTATCTTGCAATTTAACTCGCACATATTTATCATGATCCTCGATGTCATCTACTGTTAGTTTCAGTAATTCATCTCAACGACACGCACCATATAGTCCAAAAATAAGTACAACTTTGCACAGTAAGAAATCGTCCGATGCTTCTAAAATAAACCTTCGGCAATCCACAACAGACAGAACCTTAGATTTCTTTGGTACAAAATTAATATTTTGTTTTTTCATAAATGCCATAACCTTTCCAAATCTACAAATCCAATATTATAACATAAATGAAAAATATATCTATCATTACAAACCTAGATATGTCAGCATCGCCATTAACAATTAAAGCCTTTTTTAACATTGAAAATTTAGTCCATAAACTTGAAGCTTTGAAAATTTTTGCCAAAGTTGAAATGTACGCCAAAACAATAATTTCATCCAAGACCATACTAACATTCTTTTTCCTTCTCCACTCATTAAAATCTCTAAGTTCTTTATCATATCGGTTGCGTGACTTATCTGGTAATAAACTTTCATTAGCTTCCTTTGCTTCTTGTAATATTTCAGCGGGAATATCCATTTTTACGAGAGTACAAAGAAAAACACAACAGCACAGACCAAATAAGTATTTAGATAGGAATCGTACGTGTTAATCATCGGACCGATGTAAATAGCACTATCTGATGGATGGAAGCGCAAACTACGTCGGTATAATCGTTACCCACAATAGGTAATGATTGTTGATAGCATTGTTTATTTTTTACTTATATATTGATTTGTAGTTGTTGAAGCAGATTATTCAAAAAATACTTGGAATTAATTTGAACTCAATAGTATTTTATGAAAAATCTGCTTCAACTACAAATCAATATATAAATAAAAAATACAAACCAATATTTTACGAAAACTCAAATAAAGGATATAAGATTTTTAAATTTAAAGCATAACAATTTTATTCTTTTTTGTACATTATGAAAATAAATCTTTATGCGTAACACAAAAATGAAAAGTCAACTCTATGTGCACATTCGCGCTTTATATACAGAGAGTTTTTTTATAAGTAAACATAGGGCATGTCATTACCATAGTTACAGTGTTACAGACTGACAGCAATGCATTAGAGCGTTTTTTTTATCAGTAAACATAGGGATAATTAACATACGAAAATAAATATGAAATATAAATTAAAGAAATGATAAATTATTTATTTATGTTTTCTACACTTAAGAACTAGGTAAATACATTAAACTAATGAGAATTTAAGAACTAGGTAGACACTTAAAAAATAATGTGTACAATGGTGACAGAATGAACAATTAAAAAATCGAATTAGTGCTGCTTCCAAAATATTACTCCCCAGGTCCCCAGCAAATGCTATAAATTATTTTTATAATCGTTTAGGATATTGTTTAGAAGTTAATGATTCCAATTTTGAGCATTTAATTCGTTTAAAAAAATTATCATTAGCTTTATGTAGGTATCTACCTAGTTCTTAAGTGTAGAAAATATAAATAAATAATTTATCATTTCTTTAATTTATATTTATTTTAGTATGTAATTATCCCTATGTTTACTGATAAAAAAGACGCTCCAATACATTGCTGTCATTCTGTAACACTGTAACTATGGTAATGACCTGCCCTATGTTTACTAATATAAAAAACTCCCGGTAGAATAAAATATTCGTTTTGTCTACCAATAGACTTGTTTAGTGTGACGTCACTTTCTGGTTCCAAACAAGAAAATGGCCACTCGTTGCTAAGGTAGTTGTTATGCTAGTTGATAAAACAGTTTGGTTTGACAATCAAAAATCATTTATAAAATAATTTATTACCGAACTAAACTTTATTACGTGTTTTTAAGCCACTTAGGTAATCAAAAATAACAAAGTAACAAACAATAACACCAAATAACGAACAATAACACAAAGTAACTAACAATAACACAAAATAACACAAAAACTGCATCAGATTTAATATGAGACAAAGGTGTAGCAAGTAAGCAAGTTACAGGAATCGCGGAGAATTTTAAATCTTCCATTGTTAGAGTGACGAGTGGGGGAAAACAAGAGGAACATAATGAGCAAATGATACTGGTGTCGCCATCTCCTGCATGGAAGCGTAATGAAAACAAAAAATCTGACGTGGACACCACATGACTTCCTTGTACGCCTTGTGTGTTCATACTTTTCTTAATAACTAAAATGTAGAATAATATAAAAAATTCTTTTAACTTATTATACTAGTATACTCACAAATATATTTTAGTCATTTTATTTAAACTGCAGAAGAAGATATAAAGCATATTTTACTATTGTCACTGTCATGTCATAATCATTTAAATTTTACGTAGTAACAAATGTTAATCGATCATGGACTATAAGATAAAGAAATACTAAATTAAAAATATATACTTTAATTATTCCTAAATGATACCAGATGCAAAAATATTTATAAAATACCGATTTAAGGTAATAATCACATAATCTTTCATTTAAAATAAAAAAATTTGTGTTAAATTAAATATTTATCGAAATATTTTTAAAAAGTACTACTTCCGGTTTATAGATTGAAACCAAAAATAGGAGGTGCACAACTAGATGCTATAACAGTCCTAAATACAAAATTTCAACTTTCTACGTCTAACCGTATTTGAGTTATGCGACACACATACGTCCGTACGCACGTACGTACAGACGTCACGACGAAACTAGTCATAATGGATTCAGAAAAGGTCAAAACGGATATTTCCATCAAAATCTGAAAACCGAAATTTTTCGCGATTACAATACTTCCTTATTACTCCGTACAAGGAAGTAAAAACAAAACGCTGTACCCACAGCCACCATTTAAGTTTCCCGGGCCTGCACAACAGACAACTCAAAATAGTTTTTTGTTTACACAAAAAATGTTGTCGTAGTAACATTCCCCATATGTTTTCAAAGACTATTTTGATCGAATAGTTTCATTGTGCTTACGGTTAAATGTCAAATAAAAGTAAAATTTATTTATTTAATTATATACGATGCAGTATATCATAAAACATTGTACAATGCACGATCGTTACCTGAACTTTACTTGCTCGCACGGATAACAAGGTCGCTTCGCTCGCTCATTAAAAACCGTGCTCGCACGTAAAGTTCTGAGTAACGATCTTGCAATGTAAATTACTATAACAGTTTCTAAAAATGTGTCAAATCATAGCTCATTTTTGCTATAAATTGTTATTATTTCTACACATATACATTTAAAAATTTGAAATTCCATACAATAACGTAGAAATGTGCATATTTTAGTATAAAGTTTTATTTAAATTTTTTGGATTATTTTTAAACAAGTTATTCAACTTTACATCCGAGTGACTATACTTATTGGATATAATGGGGAGGGTGGAGTAAAAACACCACATGCACTTAGGCCGCTCAAACGGGCCCATTGTACAACCTCCGGGAAGCACAGCTCCCTGCTACAGGTCCTGAAGCCATTCTACACTCAGGAAGAACGCTAACAGGTCTGCAGCGGGAGTTATGCTTAGGGTGGCCATGTCCGGCCAGAATTCCCCTAGCATGGATCCTCTTTTTAAAGACAAAGCAGGACATTCACATAGAATGTGCTCCACAGTTTCATCTTCTTCTTCGCAGCCTCTACATAGAGGACTGTTGACGATTTTCATGCGATGCATGTGTTTGTTTAAACGACTGTGTCCCGTCAAAATACCGACAAGAAGTTGAAGGTTGTTCCTAGAGAGTCGAGTAACATAATTTGCCAGTTTAGTAGTTGGTCTCGCAATTAGCCTCTTTGCATGTCTGCATTGAGGTGTGGTAGTCCAATGGACTAAAAAATTTTCAAAGCTAAAGTCTTTGACAATATCATGAAGAGTTGAGGTTGTCAACGGAAGTATAGGTTCCGGGCCGCAAGGCAGAGAAGACGAGCCTTGTCTAGCAAGTTCATCGGCCTTAGCGTTACCTTCATTACCACTATGCCCTTTAACCCAAGTGAGTTCTACGACATTGTTTTCGGATATGTCAGACAGTGCTTGTTGACATAGCTCGACAAGCTTTGACGTGACTTTGCAGCCATTGAGAGCTTGAAGAGTTGCCTTGCTGTCTGTTGTTATCCTAATTGACTTGTTTTGAACCTGGAGTTCATTCACAAGTATTGCACTCTCCATTATCCCCATAATCTCAGCCTGAAAGACAGTGGTGTGAGCACCAAGGGGTATGCTAACGTTAAGGTTCAGTTCTTCGGAGAAGATTCGAAGTTGAAAGTAGGAGGTGTGCAATCCGCATTCATCTGCAGAAGAGAAGCAGAACGAAATGCCTCTTGCAAAATAGAGCTGTGTTTGCAGCTTACTCCTGATTTTGGTAGAAAACCTAAATGTGAGAGGCGTAGAGCAGTCAAAAACTGAAAATGATTGAATTGTTTGAATTTTTTACTAAAACTGTATTAAAACACGCAAGTATCATTAGATTTGCATGAAAATTGGTGAAAATATGTATTTTGATGACATTATCACGGGGTTTAAATTTCAAAAGAAAATTCGCAATTTTACGGCCACAATCGCTATTTTCCCAATAAAATTGAAATGGTCGCCATTTTTGCCAAATCATCGTAGAGCAAATTTTTTTTAAAAATTACTAGTTTTTTTATGTACTTTTTTGTGGGCATATGGAAAAAATTACTTTATTTAAAGTTTTCTATATATTTTTTACAAATAAAAACATTGTATAAAATTTTTGTAACATTAAAAAAATCCACACTTCAAAAACAAATGCTATCCACTTCTGTAGAACCAGGAAACATCAAAATAACAACCCTATACTCAGTACCTATAAATAATGACACTATATCCTACGTAAACTATAAAATTTCTAAGGATGTATCTGGACAGAAAACTTACATGGAAGATACACATAGAACACATAAAAAGTGAATGTCACTCCAGACTAAACTCTGACTAACAAAGACTGGGGATCAGACAGTGAAACTCTAATGCCTAGTGCACACGGGGAAACTTTTCACAAAGTTTCCTGAAAAAAGTTTCCAGAAAATGGAGATTTTTTTTTTAAACAATAAATATGTTTATGATCACATGTCACATTTGACGATTTGACAAATAAGAAGTTAGTTGCACTTCACAATGTTCCTGAAAACGCCTCATTTTTATAGGCGCCGTTAAAACTTTGAAGTTTCCGGAAACTTTTTCCAGGAAACATGTCAAAAAGTTTCTCCGTGTGCACTAGGCATAATGAAAATATACAAATCAATAATCAGATCCAAGATAGACTACGGATGTCTCGTCTATACAACAGCAAAAAAATATCTTCTGCGTAAAATTGACATAATTCAGAATACAGCACTACGAATAATAACTGGCGCACTAAGAACTAGTCCCATTACCAGCCTTGAAGCAGAAACGGGAGAAGCATCACTAGCAAACCGCAGAGAACAACTCCTGAACTCCTACTCATCTAAAGCCGGCGCTACACGATGCTACGAACACCTTCCAACGTCGAACGTTTGATAGTTCGTCACATCGTGTGACCTACGTTCGAACCTACGAGCTACAAACGTCAAGCGTCAAACGTTCGCATTTGGACACGTTCCGGCCACTGTCGGTCTTTTTGACCCGAGTCAAAGGAATGCCTCGAACGTTCGTAGCAAAACATTCGTTGATTTGATGCACGGCTACACGGATTGGTAGTTTATAGTTGAGTAGGGCTGCATTAAATACTGAAAGTATCTTGCATTTGTATTTTTCATGTACATTTTTCGTTAAAAATACTCATATTTGGCAATTATTTAACTGAATTAGTGCATATTTCTTAAAAATTACACATTTAGTGATAATACTTGTCAATTATTTTATTGGAATATATGTTTACAACTAAGATCGACGTTATTATTTAAAATAAACCGAGAAAGTATATCAAAAATTAAAGCGCAGCAGCAACAATGATGCATGTATATTATTGTTTTTAGTTACAACTCTATATAAAATTAAATATTCTGGTTGAGTATTTAATAAAATCAACAAATAATAATACATGGCGCATTCGAAAGTTAATAAAAATCGAACCAACAAATAAAAATACATTGATATTTAATAATAAAACAAACCAATTATAATTAATAAATCAACCACGTGTGTGCAAAAATGGCAAATAATTTCAATCCGCCGGGAAAATTGCAATTAACTGGCAATTTAAGTGAAAACTGGAAAAAATTTAAACAAAATTTTATGGTTGCATCAGATTTTGATGGAGAAGTTGATAAAAGAAAAATAGCAATTCTGATGAATGTGATCGGTGAAGAAGCAGTTGAACTACATGATACATTAACATATTCAAAGGCCGGAGATGAGAAGAAATATGAAAAAGTGTTAGAAGTTTTTGAGAATTATTGCAATCCAAAAAAGAATATTCTACACTCAAGGTTTCTATTCTACAACAGGCAACAACAAGATGGAGAAAGTTTTGATTCATTTCTAACTGAAATAAAAACTTTAATAAAAGATTGTGAATTTACAAATAAAGATGAACTTCTACGTGATAAAATTGTACTATATTCAAATGACCAAGAAATTCAAGATAAAATAATAAAATCTGGGAACATCGATCTAAAAGAAGCTATCGAACATTTTCGAGTTGCTGAGATTACAAGGAAGCAGATGAAAACTATCCATTCCAAAGAACAACAACCGACATATTATATTGATGCAGCATCATGCAGTCATCCGGGGCCAAGGAAGCAACAAACTCAAAAAGGAAGTACCGTTCCTCAGTCCAAGAAATTTAACAATTACAATAATCCATTTTTTAGTTTTAGAGAGAAAAATCAAGCAACCAATGTAACCAGAGCCAACCATGTACAGGATAAGATGTTATACAGACAGAACCAGCGTCAAGAAGTGAACTGCAAAAGATGTGGATATTGGGATATTGCACTACTAAGAGATGGCGCTATTCACCTATGTGAAATTCTGAACAACGGTGCACTTTACTTTGGCTGCCATAAGCATAACATTGCAGTGTGTATTATGTTGTTGTATTTTTCTTCTGTATGGAGTTTTCATTATGTGTATGCTACTAATTTTGATAGAATATTGTATGATGTTTTCTATTATTGTAGTTTTGGTAGTAAATTTGTTTTTATTTTGCATTTTAAGTACATTATTCAGCAAGTGGCTGTTAGGTTATCTACATAGTTTAGATTTTGTTTAGTGTAGTATTAAATAATAGTTGTATATTAACGTCAATATTAGTTCCACTAACATTTATATTCATTTTAGTTTATATTTAATGTTTTAATTCTATTATCTTTCTACTTTCGTTGTGTACAAAAAATACCTACAATGACTCTTATCATATAAAGTATGCAATAAATAGTAAGTTAATTTATATTTATACAACAAATAAACTACAATGAACCAATTTTAAACTCAATACCTTTCGAAATATTTTCAAATATTAAACAAAATCACTTTTAATCGCCTAGTGTCCATACAACAACGTGCAAATCAGTCACAAGTGCACCGTTGTTTAAGTACAAAATTTTACCACCAGGTTCGCATTCTTATTGAAATATCCCAATAATCATACCTTTATGGAATGTTGCCCAGCCAGAGGCAAACAATGTAGTAAATTTCAGTAAGGTATGTTTAAGTAAAGTTGATAATGTACATTTAACTAATATACAAAGTAATCTAAATAGTAACTACAGTGAATCAGATAGTGATGAATACTTTTGCGGTTCAATTCAAACTAAATTCATCAATTCACTTACTTGGAGTGAAAATTTATAAATTGAAAATCTAGTAATTAAATTCAAATTAGATACTGGTTCTGATGTTAACATTATATCCTACGAAATATTTAAATTAATAAGAAAATCTATAAATCATTTAGAATTACAAAAATGTTCTATTATATTAGAAGCTTATGGAGGCTCAAAAATTAAAATTTTAGGTACTGTAAATTTAAATATATATTTCAATGAAAATTGTTATAATGAAAAATTTATTGTTACTAACTCAAGTTCAATAGCAATACTGGGATTAAAAAGTTGTATAAAACTAGGTTTAATTTGTAGAAATGTAAATAGTCTAAGTAAAGTAAATAAAAAAGAAGAAATTATATTACAGTATCATGATGTGTTTGAAGGAATCGGTAGTTTTCCTAAAGAATTCTCAATTAAGTTACAAGACAATGCAGTTGCTACTGCAAAGCCTCCTCACAGAATACCAATAGCAATACGAGATAAAGTTAAAAATGAATTAGATAAACTTTGTAAGAAAAATATTATTAGAAAAATGAAGATGTTGATGGATGGATAAATAAATTAGTTATTGTAGAGAAATCAAATGGTTCGTTAAGGTTATGTCTTGATCCAAAAGATTTAAATTAAAGAAAGAATATTTCACAATTCCAACACTACCTGATTTAACGTATAAATTAAAAAATGCGAAATATTTCTCAGTTCTTGATTTAAAAGATGGTTTCTGGCAAATAAAATTAGATAAATATAGTAAAAATTTATGTACTTTTTCTACTATGTTTGGAACATATTCATTTAATAGATTACCTTTTGGTTTAACAATTTCGAGTGACGTTTTCCAAAAATATAATACAGAAATGTTTGGAGACATTGATAATGTGTTCATATATACCGTGAGATTTATTTAACGTGAAACATAGGATACATATGCTACAAGATGGCTGCCGGTGAACAAGTTGTTAAACAACAGAGTGCTTTAAATCCAAAAATAGTAATTTATTATACAAGACGATAAAGAGATCATTTATCGAAAAGTGAAAGATGTTTGTTCACGAGTGACGAAGGAACGAGTGGGCTATCTTTCACGTGTCGATAAAGACTCTTTATCGTCGTGTACAATATATTATTTTATTTTGTACTTAATGTTAAATAATAATTAAAAGTTTATTTCTACATTAAAATGTCAACTCGCTTAAATGTTTTAAAACATCATAGTTGGTGTACGATCGCGTTAGCAATGAACGTTGTTTTGTTACTTTGTTTACTATTTCTGTCAACATTTAAAAATTTGCACAAAATGAATGTTGATGCCACAGTAAATGAAGAAACGGCAAAATTATTGCCTACAAAGTCTAAACAGTCATATGAAAAAGAATACGAGCTATTTCTGAAATGGAAGAAACTAAATAATATTGAAAGTACCACAAATGAAAAAACACTTATAGCATATTTTGGTGATAAATCAAAACGATCAAAATCTTCATGTTTATGGTCATACTACTCAATGTTGAAGAAAACACTACTAGTACATGAGAAAATTGATATATCCAGGTAAACTTACACATCGTTCAATATTATATAATTTCTTACAACTCTGTAGATAGCTGTATTTATTTATTATGTACCTTCTAGGTATAATCTCCTTATTTCAATACTAAAAAATAAAACAAAAGGTTACAAACCCAAAAAATCACTAGTATTCGACAGAAAGGACGTTTTGAATTTTTGGCAAGAAGCTTCTGATGATGATTATTTATTAGAGAAGGTGAGGTCCGGGCGAGGTTGTCTGCAGGAATTTTAATTTAATGAATTACAGGTTATTTCTATAATGGGGATTTTTGGAGCCTGTCGGAGTTGTGAGTTACATGGATTAACTCTTGAGGACGTCAATGATCGAGGTCACGTTGTAATGGTTAATCTTCGTGATACCAAGACATGTGTGGATCGTAGTTTTGGAATTGTCGGCAATGAAAATAGTATTAATCCTCTTGATATAATTAGAAAATACATGTCTTTACGTCCTGCACATGTGACCCACAATTTCTTTTTTATTAATTATCGGAATCACAAGTGTACGGTACAGCGAGTTGGCATAAATAAGCTGTATAAAGCACCCGAAAAGATAGCTAATTATCTAAAGCTTGATTCACCTGAGAAATATACAGGTCACTGTTTTAGAAGATCATCGGCAACAATTTTGGCCAACAGTGGAGGTGATCTCTTAAATGTAAAAAATATTGGTGGCTGGAAGTCATCGTCTGTTGCCGAGTCGTATGTGGAACAATCCGAAGTTACAAAAATAAAAGTGTCAGAAAAGATCCTCGTTGGCGTGCAAGGAAATAATACTAATAATATAGGCACTTCGTGTTCCAAACGTATGACAATGGGTAGCCTAAATATAGAACATATTGAAAATTGTACAATTGTAATGTCATCAGATAAGTTACCTGCTTGAATTTACTAATTCAAAATAATGTATTGTAGTTAAATTAAACCCATTAAACATTGTTTGCACAAGATATTTATTATTATTCAATGTTGCCAACTGTATATTATAAAGTGTAGATAAAAATCTACTTTATCTACCCTCGATGTTAAAGTAATACTTTATCTACTGAAAATGAATGTATAAAACCAACTTTTAACATTAAGTACAAAATAAAAGTATGTAATATATGTAAAAAAAATGCTGTGAATAATATCATCAACTGTGAGCTGTGTGATAATATATTTCATCAAAGTTGTTTAACAAAAAAAAACCTAACTATTAGTAATAATACCACAAAGTGCTGCAATGACGACGATGCATTATTTGCTGACGCTAGTGACTTCTCTGACCTAGTCCACTCTGAAGGTGAATTAAAAACCCATATAATTTACTTAAAAAAACTGATAGAACAAAAAAATATAATAATAAAAGATAAAGAAAAAATAATCAGTGATAAAGAATTAATAATATCTTTACTAAACAAAAATGTGGCCAAGATGTCTACGCAATCAAACATTGCTACAGAACATACACCGACATCTAGTACATCTAAAATAAATTACAACACTAAACCAAACGAAACAGTAAACAACATAATAATTGAAACTAAACAAAAATCCCTGACAAACAAAAGTTCGCGCGCTAACTCAATGTCAAGTAATAACAAACTAATTGGGAATATTAACCCTAAAAATAAAAAAACCAAAACAACAGAAACCAATAAAAATCATACAGTAGGAAACGAAACCATGATTTTAAAAGAAGTTAATGTGATGAATAGTGATACTGATACTACTACTATCACCAATAACTGGTCTGAAGTGGTAAAAAAACCGAAAAGGAAAGCACACACTTCAGCCCGTGTTTCAGTAATTATTGGTAAATCAAACTGTTCTACACTAGAAGTGGCACCGAAGAAATCATTTTTTTATGTCTCTCGGCTCATGCCAAGTACAAGCTCAGGAGATCTTATTAAATTTCTCAAACCAAAATTTCCGGAAGTAGAATGCGAGAGTATACCTTCCAAACATCCACAACATTACTCATCGTTTAAGGTGATTCTCAATTTGCACAACTTTCAAAGTGCAATGAACGAGGATGTCTGGCCAGAAGGAACATATGTCTCAAGGTTTTTTCAAAGGACCCAAACTCATCCACCGACAAAATGATACCGTCACCGAAGGCAAACTGTAACTTTGACCTAATTTTATTAAATTGTCAATCACTAACGACTTTTAAGGTAGATGTAATTGTTTCTGAATACTTATCACACAAATCTAATGTTAAATTCATTTGTTTAAATGAAACATGGTGTAATGATATGTCTATAGAAAACTTTTGCTTTCCTAATTTCAGTCTGCGAGCATATCGCAACAGAACCAGGGGTAAAGGCGGTGGAGTCGGCATTTGGTGTCATAAAAATATCCAAGCTGAGGCTATAGACCTAAATGAATTTTGTGTTGACAAAGATATTGAAATTTGTGGTATTTTGTGTCCTCCTGATGCCCGCTCCACTGATAATACAATTATCCTAACATGTTATAGATCACCAGATGGTAATTTTTACAAATTTTATAGTACAATAATTTCTGTTTTAGATTACTTATATAAACCAAAAACACACTTTGTTTTGAATGGCGATTTTAATTTGGATCCAGTCAGAGATGGCAAGGACTTCGCACTACTGAGCTCCACATTAATATCATATAATATGAAAAGTATCGTTGACAAACCCACTAGAGGTATAGCCTTGATCATGTGTTCACAACATTTAGTTCGAGTAAATTTGAAGTAGATGACAATTTAATCTCCGATCATGCAACAATACTGTATGAAACTAAATTAAATTCAAGCATTCTTCATAAAAAGATTGGTAAGAAGCATAGATCCTTTAGCCAAGAAAATATTGATTGTTTCATAAACTTACTAAACTATGAGAATTGGCATTCCGTCTACTCAGAGACAGAACTTGATTCCGCGTTTATGGAATTCTATAACAGATTTATGTATTACTTTAATACTTGTTTTCCGAATATACAGCATAATACCTCTAAGCAATCAAATAGCTGGGTTAACCATGAAATAAAGAAATCAAGTGCTGACTTGAAATCTCTCTTTATTTTACAAAAGGAATACCCAGTTCTAAAACAGATGTACAATCATGCTAAAAAAAATCACATTCACTTAGTTAATAAATGTAGAAAAAATTACATACAAAATAACATAATTGAATCTGACAATCCAGTTAAAGGCATGTGGTCCTTTATTAAGCAAAACAAACATTGTGAATCTACTAACAACATCAAAATCAAAATTGATGATGAACTCATAGTTAACCCCGAAAGCATTGTTAACAAATTTAATATACATTTTAACAACGCACCATTAAATACTTTAAGGCTTATCCCTAGTCCCAGTGGTAACCCAATACCTGATAATAAACAACAGCTATACAATAGCAGTTTTTTTCTATTACCATTTTCAGAGACGGAATTGTTTTCACTACTGAATTCTAAACTTAAAAACAAAAGATCTGCCGGACCAGACGATGTGCCAAGTTTCTTAATTAAGAAAATCTTAAATTTCATAACTAGTCCTTTGACATATATTATAAATCTATCTTTTAATGCAGGCATCTTTCCTAACACTCTTAAATTAAGTAAAATAACTCCTATATATAAAAAAGGAGATAAGGAAGATGTTAATAATTTCAGACCAGTAGCTCAAACATCTATTTTCTCGAAAATCTTCGAATACTGTTTCCTAGTGAGATTAGAATGTTTTATTGAAAAACATCAAATACTAAATCGTAACCAGTTTGGTTTTAGGCCAAATTTATCTACGCTGGATGCAATTTATACCTTATATGATGATATTGTTAGACAATTAGAAGACAAACAAACTGTAGTTGGTATATTCTGTGATATATCCAAAGCCTTCGATTGTCTCGACCATGGAAGACTATTGGATAAATTAAACACATACGGGATACGGGGAATTCCTCTAAATTGGATCAAAAGCTTTCTATCGCATCGAGAGCATTTTGTGTCTGTAAAATTCAGAAACGATAACAATTATTATCATAACGTTAATTCAGATGTTCTAAAATCTGATATTGGAACGCCTCAGGGAACAGTACTCGCTCCAGTCCTATTTGTTATATATGTCAACGACCTAGCCCTCTGCACAGATGAGAGCACTAGTATCATCCAATATGCAGATGACACTTCAATGATCATATCGGGGAAGGATATAAAAGAAGTCGAACATAAATGTGAAGCTAATATGCTAGCACTCTCTCAATGGTGCATTAATAATAAACTTTTTCTTAATGCAGCCAAAACTACATTCTTACATTTTCACAATTACCAAAACATGAATGTTTCAATACAAATATTTATGTTAATGGTCAATTACTACAAAAATCGCAAGAAACCTTATTTCTGGGTGCTAAATTCGATGAAAATTTAAATTTGCGGTCTCATTGCGAAAAAACAATTATCTCTGTTAACAAATCATGCTACTTACTACGTTATCTAAAAAAATATCTAAATATTACACAACTTCGTATGGCCTACTTTGCAGTTGTTGAGTCTTACTTACGATATGGGGTATGTCTATGGGGTGCCTCATCTGGGGCTTCACAAGTATTTGTCGCACAAAAACGGGCCATCAGATGCATTGCTGGAGTTGGTCCTACTCATTCGTGTAAAGAGCTATTTTTCAGATTCAAAATACTCACTTTGCCATGCTTGTTTATATTAGAGTTGTGCAAGTTTATTTACAAAAATAAAAATAAATTTGATCTCAATAAAAATATACATGACTGTAATACTCGTCAAAAAAATCTGTATAGAATTCCATTTGCTAAACATAATTTAAAAATTAACTCACCACCTATTCTTGGCTTAAGGTTATTCAATGCTTTGCCGAATGACATAGCAAATTCTTCGACGTATAACACTTTTGTAAAAAATTTAAAAACTTATCTTTTAAATGAAACATTTTATTCACTAGATGAATTTTATGATGGCTCAGTGGTGCGGAACTCTTCTCAGCCCTGATACGATCGTAATTTCATTTTACATGAGCCTATCTTATATTGTTCAATGTACATGTATTGTATTACATTTTATATATTATATATTTTGACGTTTCTATATATATATATATATATATATATATATATATATATATATATATATATATATGTATTTATATCAATGGAAATAAATGATATTATTATTATTATTATCTTTCATATCCATGGTTACGAATTTGACAGCAATGTATTAGAGCGTTTCATTTAAAATAGAACATAGCAAATGAAATATGTATGTATTTCTAATCATTTTAGATATGATAAAAGTTGCAAGAAATATAAACATTTAATAGATATTTTTTCAGAATACAATTTATAAC